>VZRS01005032.1:273905-471803 GCA_013398055.1 Ifrita kowaldi | reverse complement strand
TTTTTTTTTTTTTCCTCTCTCCCTGAACATTTATCCCCATTTCTGGTTTTACATTGGATTGAGGAATAAAAGACCCACAGAGTGGATGCAAACCCGTGGCCTCATTTCATATGGCTCACAGCCACGTGATACTGTTTTGTGTTTTTATTGAAGCATGCTCATATGTGTGCTAATCTGTGACACAGCGGAGGTGTTTGAAAGGTTTTTTTGGTCTTAGTAAGCAAAGGGCTTTCACCCCAGTTTTATACAGTATTTGGAAATGTGTGGAGACAATCTAGAGAGTTCCTCTGTAAATCTTCCTCGTGGTAAGGGGAAAAAATCAAAAAGCTCATTACTGTAATATTGTTGTGTAATAAACTGCAGGAGTGGGATTTTAGCCTTAAGCCCTAAAACTAAATCCTTTATGATCTGCATGTAGTACATCGCCTTATAATATTATTCTGTCAGCAACTTGCTTATCATCTTTATGGACTATGCAACATGCAGAACACAAATTCTGAGTGCCATCTAACAGTATTTTCACTCTGCTTTTTATGACACTAACAAGCTACTCTTCCTGTCAGCCCAGGACCAGCTGCACGAGGGTGTTGTGTGAACAAACAGCCAAGGCTGTACCACAGCACCACGCTCCACCAACACCTTCTTGCCGTGAAAAACAAACCTTGAGCTTCTGGATGGAGCCCATCCTATGCTGACAGTTTTTGGCTACCAAGCCTTGAACTCAGTTTCTCTAGGACAAATAGGACCTCTTCATGTTTTTGCCCAGTGAAGGGTCTGTGGGGTTGTTCCCTCCAAGCGGATGCTCTCCTTAAACACTGTGCCTCTAGCAGCTTTTTGGATAGCACTTTCTGGAAGGATAAGAGCATTCTTTTCCCAAAGCTCAGGAGCATGGGAGGCAGCAGCCACTCAATTATCCTTGCCTGGGGCAGTTTTATCCCAGTGTATCCAGAAAGGTCCAGCCCAAATCCAGCCCTCATGGGTACTCTGACCCTCTTGAAGCCATGATGGGCATTCAGTGACAGAATTTGTTGTCTTCAGACCTTTTTTTCACTCACTGCACATTGAAATATCCTTCAATGCTAGCAAAGACATCACTGGAGTTAAAACTAAGGATAAGTTGTTGTCTGGCTTAATTTCAACTACCTGGAATACCAAACTTACGATTTTTTCCTGTCATTTTAAGTGACTGTCACCTACTTTCAGGCCCAAAGGAGTTTGGGAAAAAAAGGTTTGTAAATTAACTAAACCTCAATCCAATGCTTTTTAAGGAAGAAGAGAGGAGTTCAATGAGGTTTAGGGTTTTTTCTCTGCAGACCTACAACTTCAGTCAGTAACACTGTGCTAATTCAAGAGAGCTGAAAAGCAAAATTGGTTTTAACAGAACGAGCAACCAGCCAATTTATTTCTAAGCTGCATTAATTGGAAAACAAAAAGCACAAATAGGTATGATGAATGATGCAAAACAAGTTGGAAACAAAATTCTGCGATCCCTCTTATCAGTTTTAAGGAGTTAGGACCTCAAAATTTGTTCCAGTCTTAAAAAACAAAAAAAAAATACATCCCCTCTTCCAGCTCCCCGACGCAATCCTATCCCCATATGCATTCAGTTTTAATAAGCTAAGGTGCTATCACAGAAGAAAAATCAGTCTCTAAAAAATAACGAGTTGTATGTTTACAGTGTTCCTCTAACACCATAGTCTTGATATGATTTTTGTAAATAAATAACAGAATAGAAACACAATATTTTTTGTGGGGACTCTTTTGTTGGGTTTGTTGTTTTTTTTTTTTGGTGGGGTTTTTTTGTGGTTTTTTTTTTTTTTTTTTTTTTTTTTTTTTTTTTTTTTTTTTTTAGTGTCGTGCTATATGAAGCTTCCTTGGCAATAAACCAATTCAAGATTTCTCAAGAAAGGGAACAGCATTTGGCTTGTGAACTATTCAGTAATTCCAATCCCCCCTCCCTTGCTGGAATCTTCCCCCCCTGTTCCCATTTTAATATCCATCTTGCTATGCTAGATGTTGAGTGCACCGCAGGATTTAAAAAGAAAGGAAATACAGTTGAAAGTACCTATTTCAAATTTCAACAATTGACTTTCTTTTTTAAAAGCATTGACACTGCAATGGAACAGCTTTTTGTTCAGTCTTTGTTTTAGCTAAACATTTTAATTGGGCTGTGGAAATGCAGTTTGGGTATTTTACCCAAGTTAAATCAATGGCTAACGGACAACTCGAATGAGAAATGTACAATTTGAACTGACCATTTAAAGAGACGATTTGTCACACACAGTTTGCATCCATGCAGACTGAGAGCTTTATAATTACATTATGTACATAAAAAAAAAAAAAATTATTTTTTGAGTTTATTAAGGCAACCACAACTTGGAGAACATGTCCAAAGTGGCATTAATACAATTGCAGTGGTGATACCCTTTGAACATTTTTATTTCTATTTTCAGATAAGAACACTTATTCCTTTTCTTTTTTTTTTTTCAGAAATAATTGCCAAGAAAGGATCTATTATCCATAGGGTTTGTTCTATAGTTTTTTAAAACAATCTACTTTGTCTATTTTCTTTAAAAGATAATATCAAGGCATTGCTACCCAATGCAAATTATTCATATTCTGGTTTTCCCGTCAATTTCACTGGGAATTGCAGATGGTAAAAACTTGGTAGGTTTGGGCCCTGGTTTTAATTCTATTTTTTTTTCTGTCCTATTTTTTTTTCTTTTATCTTTTTTATATTCTTTTTTTGGTGATTTTTTCCATGTTTACTATAACTATTCCCCAGAAGTGTCTTGCTGTTCTCTACTCACATGTACCGAGCATCAAAACAACTTGGCTGATGGATGACCCCTTTTTCACATGCCATTGCCAAGTTGCTTCATATAAACGTGCTATAGTAACCGAATATCCGTGAATACCTTATTTTAAATGCCGTGATATTCCGTCGTTTCTTGGGATAGCACTCGGAATGAGTGTGCACGTGTGTAAGGCTCTAATTTTCTATTGCCTATATTGCAGCTAGTTGTAACTAGGCAGGTAAATGAGAAAGAAATATATAGTTCTAGCAGGAGCCAGGCATTTTGGCTTATGCTGTCCCAAAGCCTGGTAGATACATAAAACTGGAATAAAAAAAAAAAAAATTCAAATAGATTATAACCAATATCACAGTTGAGGAAATGACATTATTTTTTGTTGGGTGTTTTTCTTCTTTGTTTCTTCCTTTGTTTCTTTTTCTTTTTTTTTTTTTTTTAACAGTGATTTATACTGTGGTAAAGTTACTCTTAGTTTCACCTGGCCCACCAAACAGAATCAGAGTCGAGCATGCACCCTTAGTGACAACGTTCAGCTCTCTGCGAGGATGACTTCCCGCCTCCGGGTACAGTATGAGAACAGCAATGCTGAGATTCAGGTTAGTTTTGGAAACTCGGCAGAGTTCATGCTTTTTCCAACTTTGACACACATCCTCCTCCCCTGTATCCCCCACTTTTCCCGCGCCTTTCCCCCCTCTTTTCTGGGGGGGGGCTTGGGTCAAAGCGATGAAGAGGAAAGATGCGAGCCCCAGCTGGCAGAGCTCTCTGCAATGAGTTCTGGCTGCTGAAGGGACAGGTCAGTCTGGTGCTGCCAAAGGGGTGAGGCGGACTGTGCACCTCCTGTCCCCCAGTCCTGGCGTGCTCCTCTATGGGCACCCAACATCTGACGAGGTGCACTGGCCTTAGGGAAGGCCTTCACTTTCACTCCCTCTGCCTTTCCGGTGCCGCTTCACTTTCACGTCCTCCTCTTCCTCCTGTGGAGACTTGTTTTTCCTTTTTCCAACCCGGGACGCCCGGGGTAGAGGGAGAGGGAGTGGAGGGGGTGGAGGAGGCAGAGGTGGCGGCAGGGGTGGCGTCTCTCGAGCCATGTGTATGACAGCCTCGATGGTGGCCATGATTGTATCTTGAGTGGCTGCTTGCTCCAATATTAAAGGGTTGAGTGTTGGTCTCTGACCTCTTTTGCTCGGAAGGTCAACGCATTTTTCCAGAACGGGCATTTGGTCTCTGGAGTCTTCGTCAAAGGAAAGGGGTTGCTTCCGAGGACGCCCCCTCCTCTTCTTCACGAAGTTATTGCCTGTCTTTGATTGTCTCTGCAGCCGCTTGGCTTTCAGGATCTTGTTCACATGATCCAGGTTCTTCTTTGTGGACAGGATCTTGGTGTAGTTGCACATCTTGCGCACCTCGCACTGGATCGCTTCAATTTCACGGCGCTTGAACCTTTTCTTCAGTGGTGAGCTGGCTGTTGGGAGACAAGGAGAGAAACAAGCGTAGGTTAAACAACAGTGATTGGAAACCCTCCTTTGACCCCTGCCAGCATAATGAAGACTAGATGAAAATGCAACTTTGATATAAGCAGTCTTCAGAGATTTCTCTCTGCCTGTTCCCCCTTCTAAAGCAACAAAACTTTTGCTACAGCAACATTTACATATGGGTTTGCTTCATTCTCCTTTTTCAACCTTTAATAGGAGGGAAGGAAGCTTAGCATAGATGTCATATTGGCCCACCTTAACTATTAAACTTTCTATAGCCCAAAGATATAATACTGATGTCTTCAATTCAGCCTTTAATTCTTGTCATGAATGCCAGTTAGTATGAAAAGTGTTTGTTACTGAAACTAGTGGGCAGAGACAAGATGTGTGGGTCACTTCATCTGTGGCAAATTCATTACCCCTGCTTGGGTTTCTGTACTATCATCTCTGCAGATACTGGCTGAAACTACTCAGTCATATAATTGACTTTAATGGCCCCCAAAGTAAGCTTACTCCTGGTTCAGATCACTTACTTTAGATCTGAACAAGGTCCAAAGTAGTTAAGTCTCTTGCCAAGGTCACGTTGTGAGTCATTGTCAGAGCTGGAAAGAGTACCCAGAATTTCTTGGCTTCTGGTCCTTTGCTTAGGACACGAGACCTTGCTTGTTTTGCCTAAATTGTCTCATTGTCCTTTCCTGAACATGGCATCTGTTCAGAGTTCAGGATTTGCACACAGATTAGAAGTAACTACCCCTTTGTGAGGGAAACAGAATGTATTAATTCTGCTATTGCAATAACTGGTGCTCCCTTTCACTCCTAACATATCCGTTCTGCGCTACTGGGAAAGAAATGATGGAGCTCAGAATTTCTTTTTGGTAAAGAATAAAACATCCCACTAAATTAACCTCAGCCCACATCTACTTGCAAACTTAATTTACACCTGACTGTCAAGCAGTCATTTGGGTTTGAAATCCTTGAAGTTTCCCGAGCAGGCAAGATTTTGAGAAAGGTTCATTTGGGGGTTATCTCTGCGTTCATGGCTAACAGGCTAATCTTCCAGCAGCAGTTTAAATAAAGTCGCTATTGTAGCATTTTCTGTAGATAACCAGGGACTGTCAAGTGCTAGAATCACCTCTTGCTCTCTATGGGCTGTGACAGATTCAGCGTATAAACCTCATTCACTGGCCTCCCCTCTTGGAGAACATAAATTATTGGCTCTTATACCACCATGTTGCTTGGATTCAGCGAAGAGCTTGCATAAACAAACCCAAGTTACAATGTAAGAAGTAGGAGTGAGTCATAAACAAAACACAGACATATGCTCTCTTATAAATAAAGACCTGGGATGGCCAACTTCCCAAAATCTGGTTTTCATTAATTACAAAACAAAATACATTTTCCATATGTAACCCACTCCCCACACCAAAAAGAAAAATAAAGCCCATTTGCAGTTTGTGGTTCACAAAGGACAAAAGAAAAGAGGAATGCAGTCATTTTGGTACCAAAGGAAAAGAGAAAGGAAATGAAATATCCAAGTTGCTCAGGAGAAGCTAATTAGTTGCACAAAATTCCTCCCAAGTAGGTCACCCCTAAAAACTGTGGATTCAAGATCCCTGAAGGCAAGTGGCAGCAAGCTATTTCGCAGAAATTTGATCAAAAAAGGTTAAGTCCCTGTCACGGAAAATGATTATTCTCAACTGTCCTCACTGGTGATTGACATAAGTAGCCCCAAAAACTTCAGCCTTAAGTATTCAAATCCTTTGAGTCCCTCCCATATCTTGAGAGTGGCTTCGGGTCAGAAGATCTAAAAAATCAAACATTTGGCACACCCTTCAAATTCAGTGGCCACCTTTTGCCTTTTATTGCTATTGTCAGGGCACATTTTCAAGTCTTATATTATTTTTTAATTCCAACATTTGAGGTGGTTTTTTTTTGGTGTTTTTTTTTTTTTTTCAGAAAGCAAAGCTGAAATTTTTCTGTTGGTGATTGACAGTGGAAAATGTAGCAGAAATACAGGAAAGCTTGCAAGGTGTCACGATGATACCAGATTTGGCTTTACTCTCCATTTTCATTGGAAAGAAAGTAAGCCAAGGAACTAGAAAAAAAATTGAAATACAGCATTAGCCAAGTACCTGCAAATATTTTATGTCTTTACTGAGATTTATCTGTAGCCAGTTGTTTCTGCAGATTGGTGTTACCACCTGAACCAGGTCGATGGAGACCTGGTCTGTACAGTTGGTGGAGAATGACCTCAGCTTCTAAATTCTAAAATCGGAACTTGATTAAATTCAAGATGACCTTGCACATTGTTTTGATGTCCTGATACTGGATAAGAGCAACACAGCACTCCTCTCCATCCTGAAACCCAGTGAGTGTCTTAGATACTCCAGAGGTCACTCAGGCTGAGAGTTCTTAGTGGAGCCTGATTCTGAGGAGACACTGCCTAAGTGGAGCAAAGGTTGGCACCTGCTCTCTGCCAAACTGCCCAATTCCCCAAAATTAACTGATATGAGGACAGTTATGGGTAGGTTTCTGCTCCTGCTTGTAAATGTACAAGCTGAACACCACTGTCTTCCTTCATGTTTAAATACTTTTTTTTGCCCTTATAAAACTTCTCAAGCTCACAAGTCTGTTCATTTTTGTGCTGAAACTCATTTTCATGTTTAGAAAAGAACACCTCTGTGCTGTTCTGTGCTGGCTTACTGCACTAATTTTTCCTTCGTAAATGCTTCGGGGTGTTTATGGCTTTCTCAGGGAGCTTGTTAGAAGCTACTAATAATTCTTTTGCTTTCTTCCTAGCAAGCCTCTGAACTTGCAGGCCCTAGAAAGCATTTGAATTGTTACACAGTCTGGCAGTAGTCAGAATGCATGTATGGAGTAAGTACATATGCTTTCAAGTCAGGCTTTTTAAATGAGATATTGGGAAACCCAGCATTATTTTCACTATTGAATGTCAGGGACATCTGATTCTACATTTGGTGTAGGAAGACTATGCAGAAAGAGTCTGATGTGTCTGCAGGGGGAAGCTTTGATGAGGTGTGCATATGATAAAATATCAGGGAGATCTGCCAGAGCAAACTACTATTGAAGTGAGAGCCATTAGGTGTTATCAACTCATCTGGAAGCTGTTGGTGAGCAATCAAAATATAAAATATTTTCCTGTATTGCCATGTGATATACTGCTCTGCTGAAAGCCAAAGCTAAGTATTAATCTTTTCCATTTTATCCAGACAGACCCTGCCCAACCCTGGACCCAAGCTGGTCTGTGTTGGTTTTAGATTTTTGGGTTTTTTTCTGGTCTGTGCTGGTCTTAGTTTTTTGGTTTTTTTTTTTTTTTTCTGTTTTTGCGCATACTTTGCTGTTTGGACATGGGAATCTTGCTTTGGGAGGGAGACTTCTGACGTGATCTATTTGGTGGAATTCCTTTAGAAGGGTTTGAGGAGAACGTGGGGAACAGTAACCTTATATTTGCATGCAGGCATTTGAAAAACTGAATATGCTGCCATGGAGGTGATGCAACACGTGGCAGCCTCCAGGCACCGTAGATGCACAGGGGGACAAGTTTTTACCCAGCCATATTGACCTCCCTCCGTCTCCCAACATGCTGTCTCCAGGAAGGCAAAATCCAGCCCCAAATAAATTTTGTACTTTTCCTTCATCCTTTCTCCACTCTCCAAACAACCTCACCTATCTGCCCCAAAACAAGCAAGAACCAATGTCAGTCTCAAACCACAGTTTTACACATTTAAAATAAGGCACATGGACGTCTGGTGTTTCCTCCCTCCCCAGGGTCCACAGGTGTGGTGAGGCTCAGTCTTGGAAAATTTAAATGATTGCAGGCCATGCCAGGAGGCTGTGCAGGAGTGATGTGATGTTGGAAATAGTTTCTGAAGCAAAGAGACCAATTTCTACCAAAAATATATGTTTCCAAGGCAGTTTAGAGGAGGCTGAAAGACCCACTCCAGTGCAGTGATGATGAACAAAGAGGTGACCCAGGTAGATCAGACCCCGTGGATGTTTGTCATTGATGCCCTAATTTTGTTCTGGACGGCTCTGTTATGTCTGAAGCTCTAAAATCCTTCTTTCTGCCTGTCATTCTCCATCCCTTTGGGGGTGCCTGAGACCACTTGCAAGAACATGGCACAGAGGAGGCTGCTCAAAGCTGGGCTCAATTTGTTGACTTGGTTTGAATGGAGGACTTTTCAAAGAGCTTCCTATTAATTACAGGAAACCAATAGCACTGTCCTGTTTTCCCATTAACACAGTTTCTTTTAGTTTTCAGCTAAATTATTTCAACATCTGGGCTACAGATAAACCAACAATTTAATTAGACTTCTGAAAATGGAAAGAATGAGCTATGCAGTCAAGCATACACTTTCATCTTGAAACGGATCATAAAATATTTGTGTGCTTTCATTCTCCACTGCTTTAAAAACCTGTCCTTGGTTTATATATAAGAAAGTATTAAAGACTAAACAGACAATCCTGATTTTTTAATATAAAAATTTATCTTTACAGAGGCTACTTTGTAGCATGAAACCCTTGTTTTCACTATTTATTCAAGAAGTGAGAAGGGAAATAAAAATAAGTGCATTGAAACAGCACTTTCAGTTGAATGATTAAAAATGCAATAATTCTGTTAATCACTGATTAAATATGCAATAATTCTGTAAATCAGTGATACAAATATGTTTTTTGTGAATGTGGCATGAAAAGTTTGACAAGACTATGAAACTCCTAATGGCTGCATGTAGGGTAATGAACTGTGCATTCCCCATTCACCGGAAATTAAAACAGAATGCAAGATTAACTTCTCTATCCATGCCCAAGAAAAGGCATGAGGATGCCTGAATGACTTGGCTCAATTTCCAGCAGTATAAAGATATCACCTTTCTGATCTGATTCAAAATAGAAGCACAAAGTATAAGTTGATAGAAAAGCACGCTATTCTGACTTATTTATTCTGGTATTTTAAATCACTGCTCATTGCCCAGATAATTTTGCATTTGCAAGACAGAATATTACACTAAAACCACTGAAGTATGCAGTAAGAAATCTCATCTTCTCCTCAGCTATTCACTGTGTATTTGGTTTGTACAGGCTACAGGGATGGGAGCATTTAAAAGAAAGGAACAACAGGGCTGAGAAAGGAACCCAGGAGTCTTGCTTCAGAGTGCCCTGCTAGACCATACAGGCTGGTGCTGCTTGTGTCCTCATTATTGCACGAGTGTTTGTATGTGATTGAAATAGATTCGATGCACCAAGATATACAATCACGGTAAGAAAGAGCTGGATGTATTATGGCCTGATTATCACATTAGATATGCACATTTGCAGCATTACTTCTCCAGTCAGGGAGAGAATTAGGTGCACATATTGTGCTGCTCCAGAAGGAAGAAGATGGGGAAGAAACGGAGGGGGTGGACAAAACAGCATTACCTGCTTCAGATGTTGCTGATGATGAAGGTAGGAGAGATAATACTGGACTTGGCATTGCAACACTGTCAACAGCTGCTGGTTTCCTTCTGGTCATCACATTACAGGCAGAACTTTCCATTTTACCATGAAGTGAAGTCTGGTCTGCTTTTAAGTGGGGACCTGCAATTCCTGGGGAGGGAAAGAAAATTTGGATGAATATTAGTAAAGTAACATGTCTGGGGAATATCTGAAAAAAAGAGAAGTTAGTTGTCGTCCTTGCCACATTGACATATTCCCATATTTCCTTGTGCATATATCTGTAATACTGTCTTGATACTAGCCAGGGTCATCATTGTTATTAATTTTTGATAATTTTGCTGAAGGATGTATCACCACTGGTCTCTATAAACAATGGTAAACCAACAAAATAATTCCACATTACTACTTTTTCTTCTAAAAAACCCTGATACACACATAAAGACAGGCATCCTTCATAACTCTATTTAGTGGGAATGTACATGTATCATTTCCTGTGTAGTTCATTCTCCACACGTTGTTACACACTTCTCTGCTATAAACACCTGACTTAGTGGGTGTTTCATCTGAGTAAGAAGCAGGCATCAGGAACAACCTCAAGATGCAATTCCCATCTAAAGCACATTACATTTATTTTTCAGAAATTCCCTTCCTGATTAAATTTGCCTTGCAGCTCATCAAAGGGAAGCCAGTTAAAAAAAGAAAGAGTCCTTTGTCATATATTTTTCTACCTAGAGTTTACAATGCAGAATAAATGAGGGGTAAAAAAAAGCCAAAGAGGTAAAATATTACGGAAATATGCACTTGTGGCTGGCAGATTCCTCCACTAACAGTATTTCTCCAACTCTCATAGTTTGTAACCATTTTGTTTGCTTGTAAATGTGTGAAATTTAAACTGCTGGCATTGAAATTTGAAAACCTTTCCCAGTCTATGTGATGCTGGGCTTCAATGTGATTAGGGCACCTATTCATTTATCAGAGATAATCCTTCATAAACTCCTTCTATTTTTCAGATCTCAACCTGCACATGAGCCTCAGATAAAATGCATCAGATTTTGGCAACTAAACTACACAAAGATTCAACAAATCACAGAGCAGCTGAGGTTGGAAAGCTCCTCTTGAGACCACCTTGTCCACTTCACCCTGCTCAAGCAGGGTCAGCCAGAGCAGGTTACCCTGGACCACATCTGGCCAGATGAGAATATCTCCAAGGAGGGAGACTCCACCACCTCTCTCTACAGCCTGTTCATCCCCTCAGTAAAACTGCACTGTTCAGGAATAACCTGAGTTTCATCTTGTGCCCATTGGCTCTTGTCCTGTCACTGGGCAGCACTGAGAATAGTCTAGCTCCATCTTCTCTGCTCTTTCCCATCAAACATTTGCACACATGGAGAAGATCCCCCGAGCCTTCTCTTCCCCATGCTGAATATCCCATCTCTCTGAGTCTTTCCTCATAAGAGAGATATCCCAGATTCTTAATAATCTTTGTGGNCAACAGGGCTGAGAAAGGAACCCAGGAGTCTTGCTTCAGAGTGCCCTGCTAGACCATACAGGCTGGTGCTGCTTGTGTCCTCATTATTGCACGAGTGTTTGTATGTGATTGAAATAGATCCGATGCACCAAGATATACAATCACGGTAAGAAAGAGCTGGATGTATTATGGCCTGATTATCACATTAGATATGCACATTTGCAGCATTACTTCTCCAGTCAGGGAGAGAATTAGGTGCACATATTGTGCTGCTCCAGAAGGAAGAAGATGGGGAAGAAACGGAGGGGGTGGACAAAACAGCATTACCTGCTTCAGATGTTGCTGATGATGAAGGTAGGAGAGATAATACTGGACTTGGCATTGCAACACTGTCAACAGCTGCTGGTTTCCTTCTGGTCATCACATTACAGGCAGAACTTTCCATTTTACCATGAAGTGAAGTCTGGTCTGCTTTTAAGTGGGGACCTGCAATTCCTGGGGAGGGAAAGAAAATTTGGATGAATATTAGTAAAGTAACATGTCTGGGGAATATCTGAAAAAAAGAGAAGTTAGTTGTCGTCCTTGCCACATTGACATATTCCCATATTTCCTTGTGCATATATCTGTAATACTGTCTTGATACTAGCCAGGGTCATCATTGTTATTAATTTTTGATAATTTTGCTGAAGGATGTATCACCACTGGTCTCTATAAACAATGGTAAACCAACAAAATAATTCCACATTACTACTTTTTCTTCTAAAAAACCCTGATACACACATAAAGACAGGCATCCTTCATAACTCTATTTAGTGGGAATGTACATGTATCATTTCCTGTGTAGTTCATTCTCCACACGTTGTTACACACTTCTCTGCTATAAACACCTGACTTAGTGGGTGTTTCATCTGAGTAAGAAGCAGGCATCAGGAACAACCTCAAGATGCAATTCCCATCTAAAGCACATTACATTTATTTTTCAGAAATTCCCTTCCTGATTAAATTTGCCTTGCAGCTCATCAAAGGGAAGCCAGTTAAAAAAAGAAAGAGTCCTTTGTCATATATTTTTCTACCTAGAGTTTACAATGCAGAATAAATGAGGGGTAAAAAAAAGCCAAAGAGGTAAAATATTACGGAAATATGCACTTGTGGCTGGCAGATTCCTCCACTAACAGTATTTCTCCAACTCTCATAGTTTGTAACCATTTTGTTTGCTTGTAAATGTGTGAAATTTAAACTGCTGGCATTGAAATTTGAAAACCTTTCCCAGTCTATGTGATGCTGGGCTTCAATGTGATTAGGGCACCTATTCATTTATCAGAGATAATCCTTCATAAACTCCTTCTATTTTTCAGATCTCAACCTGCACATGAGCCTCAGATAAAATGCATCAGATTTTGGCAACTAAACTACACAAAGATTCAACAAATCACAGAGCAGCTGAGGTTGGAAAGCTCCTCTTGAGACCACCTTGTCCACTTCACCCTGCTCAAGCAGGGTCAGCCAGAGCAGGTTACCCTGGACCACATCTGGCCAGATGAGAATATCTCCAAGGAGGGAGACTCCACCACCTCTCTCTACAGCCTGTTCATCCCCTCAGTAAAACTGCACTGTTCAGGAATAACCTGAGTTTCATCTTGTGCCCATTGGCTCTTGTCCTGTCACTGGGCAGCACTGAGAATAGTCTAGCTCCATCTTCTCTGCTCTTTCCCATCAAACATTTTCACACATGGAGAAGATCCCCCGAGCCTTCTCTTCTCCATGCTGAATATCCCATCTCTCTGAGTCTTTCCTCATAAGAGAGATATCCCAGATTCTTAATAATCTTTGTGGCCTCCTTTTGGTCTCTCTCCCATATGTCCATGTTCCTCTGGCATACCAGCCAGAGTTCTGAGTTCTGAAATTCTCCAGATTTGTTGAGGGTGTTCTCTACCCTGTCACCCTGCTTGTTAACAGACATATTAAAAGTTTTTAGCCCCCATATTTTGAGGTGCACCTCTACTGATTAGTCTCTACGTGGGCTTTGTGCTACTCATCACAACCCTCTGAGCCCTGCCAGTTTTCAGTCCATTGCAGTGTACATTTTTCCTGCTGGTGTTTCATCATTTTGTCTATGAGAAACTGATAGAACCCAGTGCCAGAACTCTTGCTAAAGTCAAGATAAGAAACATCAGATTGGTGAGGCATGATCTCCCCTTCATAGATCTGTGATAATTACTCCTGATCACCTTTTCCTCTTCCATAAGTTTGGAAATTACTCCACCAAATTCTAGGGATTGTGATGAGACTGAACAGCCTCTCTACTTCCTAGGTTTTTCTTCTTGCTCTTATTAGATTGACATTTGCTCTCTTCTAGTTCTCCAGAAAACTCTCCTGATCACCACAGCATTTCAAAAACAACCAAGAGTAGCCTCCCAATGATGGCAGCCAGATCCCTCAGCACTTTTGGGTACACCCTGCCAAATCCCATGGACTTTTCATATCTAGTTGGTTTAACTATTCCCTAATCAGATCCTCCTCCAAGAGTAAGTTTTCTTTCCCCACCAGTCTCGTGGGCTTGGGATTCTCAAAGGCCAAAGAAGACAATCAGTCTGCTGCTGATCTTTTTCTGTCAGGGTCGCTGTTTCATTCAGCAAGGGCCCCATATTTTCCATAGGCTATTTTTGGCTGCTTAGGTGTCTGTAAAAACATTTCTTGTTGATCTTCTGCCCTAGGTTCAACTCCAGATAGACTTTTTCTTCCTAAGCCCATTCCTGCGTGCTTGGACATTGTAGCTCTAGTTCTCTGGGTCACCTGCTTCCATGTCTTTTTTGCTTCCTTTTTGCTTCCTTTCCTGACATTATTCAGGAGCTTCTTCTTTGTCAATCATGAAAATCTCCTGACAGGTTTGCTTGCTTCCATTTGCCACTCTGATCTGGTTTTGCATGTCTCCACAATATTCCTGATCCAGGCCAGCAGCAAACCTCCCTGCACAGCAGGTCAGGTCAGCAGGTGGGGGCCTTTATCCCCTGCAGGATTGATCCCCCTCTGCCACCCCTGGCTGCACCTGGATAGAACCTTGTGGTTCCTCGAAAACTTTCCACAAATGCTCTGACACCTGCAATCACAGAATCATCTAGACTGGGAAAGGCCCCTAAGATAGTCCATCCCACTGTTCCCCCACCTCTACCAAGGCCAGTACTAGCCCATGTGCCCAAGTGTCACACCCACATGGCTTTTAAATCCCTCCAGGGTTGGGAACTCCAACACTGCCCTAGGAAGCCTGTGCCAGGACTGGATAATCCTTTCTGTGAAAACGTTTTTGTTAGTATCCAATTTAAACCTCCCCTGGCACAGCTTTCCTCTTGTTCTGTCCCTTGTTCCCTGGGAGTAGAGTCTGACCCTCACCTGGCTGCACGCTCCTGTCTGGAAGTCGTGGAGAGTGAGAAGGTCCCCTCTGAGCCTCCTTTTTTCCAGGCTGAGCCCCCCAGTTCCTTCAGCTGCTCCTGGTGCTCCAGACCCTTTCCCAGACTTTTGTGTCTATTGTCTGTGCTCAGCTTCTCCAGATACCAACCACAAATTCTTCATATTTGCTATTTGGAGTTGCTATGAACCGTCCCTATGAACCCATGCTTTTGCCACATAAAATAAGAAATATTAGGAGTTCTGTGTGTTGTCTCAGAAATTGTGGAAGAGATCAGATTCAGGCACAGAAATGCTACAGTGAGAGGAATCTGAAAGATGGGGTTACAGAATCAGCCAATTTGGAATAGGAGTCCTGATGAAACCGTGACCTGATATCAACTTGTGGATTTAAGGGAGGCAAGAAAGGGCAGAAATAAGTGAGACAATATTACAGGTCACAGCTTGGTGGAGGTAAACAGAGCAGTCTCTGCCTATTAGACCACACATCTTTCCAGAGCCTCAAATCTAGTATTAAGCATCTCAAATTGTATCCATTAAACTTCAATCTCTCTCTGCTCGGCTTCTCTAGTGCAAATGAGAACAATAATATACCCCTCATCTCAAGAGCAGTCCTGCGAAAATAAAATTATCAACATTCATGAAACATTCATCTATTCATACCAGGGCTTAGAAATGTGGAATAAATGAGACATGATGTCACGCACTGAATAGCAAAAGGAAAATCCAGCTCCCAAATAGCTGCTCATTAGGTGTGCTCTACACACTGAATAAAGCAGTGTCCCGTAGAATAAGTGAGATATTTGGCTAGGTAATTACCCTTTGGAACTTGTGTATGCACACCTGAGGTTTCACCACTCCACAGTGCTTGAGTTTGTGCCTTAATGTTATTTATTCATGAGTGTAGTGGGTGCACGAGAAACGTGCACATGTGGGTGCATGTATCAATACACACACACATATATGCACGTGCATATGGTACATAATAATGCTAACAACCTCATAAATTCAACATCTGGTTCTAATTAAACTGAAGGGCCTGTATAAAGAGCCATATGAAAACATGCAGCTGTAACCTGTTGACCTCTATTGATAAAAAAAAAAAAAAAAAGTCTGTGAAGCTGTGTTTCAACATATCAAGGGACAGTCATTCATTTTTTTCAAAGGTAATCCCCCACAAACCACTTATCCTCTCAAATCTCTACCTGCACACAGTGTTTGCATTAGGGACCTTGATTTATGGATCCCCACTCCTTGGATGGAGAGGCCAACTTCCTGTTGCCGTGGTTACTTAGATCTTGGTTCAAGGTTAAACTACTCCCAAATCAAAATCAGTGGCAGGCACAGCATCTAACAGCCAGGTTATTGACTATCCTAGGATGCTTAAAGGTCAAAGACCAAAGTGCTGCTTACTGCCTTTGGGGTGAGTCAATATTTTCAATATTTTTATTCTGTTTCTTCTGAAGAAGTAGTTGCTGCTCAATTACCACCTATCTGGGTTTAGCAAGGTCATACAAATCATTGAGGAAAATCCTCCCCCTACAGAAGAGATACAAATGTAATTAATTACTTCAAAGTCTACATGGCCCAATTGCAGCTCATCACTGGTGAATCATGGGTTCAGACATCTGTCTCTTGTTTTAGGAGCTTGGTTTCTTCAGCCTGTATCCCTCACCTCCCTGCAAATCTCATCTAAACTGAGGAAGAAGAGTAATTTATGGATCTGGAGCAGTCAGGAGGACCATCAGTTTCCTTTCATGGGTACCAGAATGCGAACAGAGACTCAGAGGCATTGTTGGAAACACAAAATGCAGCAATTTGCTCACAAGGCTTGGATGCATGCTGCAGTAGTAGAAGGTATCATCACCTCTCATTGGACTTTTTCTTTGGAGTGCCCTGTTCAGAAGGCCTTAGGTAAGAGAAGGCCCTAGTTCAACCCATCTATGAATCAGGTGAAAATAAATCACTTGCAACAACATCACAGGGAAGTAAAGAGTTTAAAATTCACACACTCATTCATTAAACCAGTATATTTTGTCCATTGTCACTGCCCCAGAAAGAGAAGATGCTCTGGGGGCTGGGGCACCTTTGCTATGGAAACAGGCTGAGAAGAGATGAGAGTTGTACAGACTGGAGAAGAGAAGGCTCTGGGGAGACCTTAGAATCCCTTCCAGGACTTGAAGGGAGCTTCAATAAGAGTGACTTTTTGCACAACCAGAGAGTGATAGGACAAAGGGGAGCTGATTTAAATTGAAAGAGGAGAGGTTTAGATGTGACAAAGAAATACTTCCCTGTGAGGGTGGGGTGGCCCTGGCACAGGGTGCCCAGAGAAGCTGTGGGTGCTCCTGGATCCCTGTGAGTGTCCAAGGCCAGGTTGGACGGGCTTGGAGACACCTGGGATAGTGGAAGGTGTCCCTGTCCATGGCAGGGGCATTGAAACAAGATGGTATATCAGGTCCCTTCTAATCCAAACCATTCTAGGATTCTATGCTGTACACTCGTGGCCTGATTCAGACCTTTTTTATCACCTATCCGTTAATCTTTGTGCGTTTCCTTCAAATTAGAACCCTTTTCATCCCATACCTTAACTCCCCTGAGTCCTACTGATAGCACAGACAATGCCACACGCACATGAAAGTGAACAATGGGCAGCAAAGCAGGGAGGAAATCAATCATTATGTATACAATGAGAAAGGGCACAGGGAAAGGACAGCTTCAAAAGCAGAGGCAGACACGAAGGAATTTATCAAGAGCCTAAAACAGTGATGGTATGATTATAAAGAAATAATCACTGTAATCATAAGTAAAAGAGTGATTCAGGAGAAGCACGATTCTAGTTCAGGGCAACCTGGCAGAAAGCCTGTGTAGGAGGCAAGACAATACTAACTTGAAACTGGCCTTTCCTTAGAGATTGGTGGCATTCTTCATCCACTGGCTAAGCAACTTATGATCTCTAACTGATATTAATACTTTAATTTTAAAGACCTGGTAATTATTGTTATTGTTACTAAGTGCTAACTTTTCAAGCAGTGTGGTCCAACTGCATTGTGCTGGGCCCTGTAAGAATGGATTAATTTTGTCGCCTTGCTTTACTGTTAAATCATGATCACCCTGCTTATTGCATTCATCTGTTTTCTCTCATCGTGTACTTGCAGGGAAAGACTCTTGGACAACGTGTGCCTTTTCTTCTTTAATCTGTGTACAGAATCTAGCACAACGTGCACCCAGACTGGAACTCAAAGTGCCAGTCCAAAAGAGATAATAAATATTAATTTGCCATTGGAAAATGGAGGAATCAGCTGATAAAAATTGATCTCAGGGAAGCTTCTGCCAGGGAAGATTTTTCTTTAGAGAGTTCATTGGATTGGATTTGTACTCTCCACAGATTTCTGGAAATCCACAGCTATACTTAAATTGTTTATGTGTCTGACCATTGTTATTGGAAAACTCTTACAGATGTTTTTTTTTCTCCCAGTGTCTGTGCACGATGAAGCTACTCAATGCAGCTGTTCAGGAATGCTCATCTAAACATGCAGTTAGTCATAGTATTTACATTTTGATAACTCCTCAGTTTGGAATAAAGAACCAGAAGAAGCCTCATATCTGGGTGAATCTTTTCTTAAGGCTGGATTCAAATAAATCAGTCAAAAGTTTGGCATTGCATCATATTCCAGAAGGGAGAACTGAATTACTACGTGATAAATGTAGTTAAGGAAAGTAATTATTCTTCTTAAAGTAATATTATTACCTTTCTAACTTATGGAAGTAATTTCCCTGGCTTCTATTTGACATGGATTATCATTTAAAATAACTGTACTTTCAATGTAAAACACTGTTTTATGACTTTAAGTCCTTTTATCTTCCTCCCTTTTCCACCACCACATTAAAAACTTCCAATTCCACCTTTTCTGAGAGGGATTTTCTATTCTGCAGAATGTGTCCCCCTGAATAAAACCAAGATCCTGTGGAATAATAATACAAAAAAATTACTCCCATTGCCAACAGGCAAAAATTTAAGAGAAGCCTTCTTTATTTCATTCCAGCTATTTTCTTACTTTTTTTTTTTTTAATCAGAATAGCTTTAGAGAAAGAAAGAGGGAGACTGAGAAAGCCATCATTAGATAGATCTTCTGATCTTTATCTCCAGTAGCACAGTCAGAAGAGCTAATACTATGATGATAGCTTTGAAATCTCTTAGGAATTGAATAAAGAGAAGTGATAGTGATGAACTCCCAGCTAATAAACACAGAGTGCTTATTTCTGCAGAATGATCAATTTCCAGATGTCCTGAGGCTTGTCTGATACAGTTGATTTACTCATTCTCCCTCACTTCACTAATAAAGCTCAAGTCCTACATCAGATTAGAGAAGAGCCAGATTTCTTAAAGGGGCAGGAGGAGGGCTGGCATCATGGCACACAAATGCTGGGAGACACACTAATCTCTTCTGCCTCCTTCTACAACCACCAAGCTGTCTTAAACAGCTGCCTTCCTCTGCTGAAATCATACACTTTATCCGCTTTGGGTTAGTACAGTAATACAGACAATTAATTTGTTATCTTGTTAGTGGAAATTTAATGCAATGATCTAAAAGAACTCTTACATATTGTGATAAACTTTAGTGCCTCCAGGGCACTTCTCCTCCATAGGACTCATTTCACATCCCATCCATTATGTAAATGAGATGTGGAAATAGTTTAGTTCCCCTAATGTATCTGTACACTGATGGATTGCACAAAGTCAGCCCTACTGAAACTAATGAGGTTAAATGCATCTTGCCATTCCTTTCTACTTGGGTGAATCTCTGTGCCTGCGTTCAGGAAATGCAGTGTGAGTCTTCCTCTTCACTTCTTTATGAAGATAATTGTGTTTCCTGACAGGGAGCACAGTGGCAACTGCTGCAATACCTGAAGCCTGGCAAGGCATCTCTTCAGCCAGCAGAGCAACTGCTGTGGCTCTTTGGAGCTGTGGGATTGTCTGGGGAGGCTTCAGATCCTCTTCCAATTTGGGAACAAGTTGCCAGGGCCACGTGGAGCTGCATTCAATGACATGCAGTGTTTGATAACGATGTAGTTGTCAGCATTGTCAATGAAAGGGTTAAACCCCAGGAGAAAAGGGTAAGGAAGCATTATTTTTCTGATCAGGATGAGTCTCAAAACCCCATTGCCCAGCCATAGAATGGAAGTAAGAATTTAGATGTCAGAAAAAAATTCTTCACTGAAAGAGTGATTGGGCAATGGAATTGTCTGCCTAGGGAGATGTTGGAGTCACGATCCCTGGATGTGTTTAAAGAAAGACTGGATGTGGCACTCAGTGCCATGGTCTAGTTGATGAGGAAGTGCTAGGTTAGGTCATAGGCTGGACTTGATGATCTCAAAGGTCTTTTCCAGCATTGTTCATTCTGTGATTCTGTGATTTCTTCCTAATATCCAATCTTACCCGGAACTCTGCCAGTGTGAGGCCGTTCCACCCTTGTGTTGTCATTACAGGCCCTTTTCAAAATCCTTCTCCAGCTCACTTGGAGCTCCTTCAGGTGCTGGAAAGGGCTCTGTGGTATCCCTGGATCCTTCTCTTCTCCAGGTGAGCACCCCCAGCTGCCCCAGCCTGGCTCCAGAGCAGAGGTGCTCCAGCCTTCTGAGCATCTTTATGACCTCCTTTGGACTTCTTCCAACAGGTCCATATCTTTCTTGTTCTGGGGGCTCCAGAGTTGGACAAATCACTGCAGGTGGGGTCTCCTCCCAGCAGAGTAGAGGTGGAGAACCCCCACCTTCAGCCTGCTGCCCATGCTCCGGGGGCTGCAGCCTAAGAGGATGATCAACTGCAACTTGAATTTTAAAAGGCCAATCTCCTGTCTTTTTCATATTTGCAGTGAATTAGACTTCCTGGCAGATGCAGTCTTGCTCTTTGCCTTGGGTTTCCTTTTTCCTGTACTGGTACAGGAAGAATCAGGGACCTTCCCTCCTCCTCTGCATATTGCCAGTGTGAGTCAGGAGACAGAGGGATAAGGGACACACAGCCCCAGTCACTGGAGATGAGGTGCTGTGTGGCTGGGATTTGTTTGTGAATTCCAAGATGAACATTTAATGGAGCTGGTGGGAGCAGTTCACAGTCCAGGCACGGGACAGTCACTCAAGGCGACTGCAAAAGTGCTCCTACTCCATCGCCTCCAGCCCCACTGCGTGCCCTTTCCAGGCCCCCTGCCCTTCAAACAGAGTGGGACTGGGATTCCAAATTATCATGGGAGAAGTCACCAAGGTTTTGGTTTTTTTTGTTTGTTTGTTTGTTTTTTGTTTTTTTTTTTAATGTCAGGAGGTAATGAACACGTGAAATTAGGATTTTTAGTGGAAGTTGGATCAAAGTAGAAGAACACGGTAGTTATATGCAGGTGACAGCAATAAATAAATTTAATGAAAGAAAAACTCGAGGGGTCAAAAGACTAATTCAGAGTCAAAGGCTCTGGGTTCCCAGGCCTTGTGAACAGAGTTTTAAGGTAAAGGGTTCAGAATCAAAGGCTTTTCCTGCTCAGAGACCAAAACTTTAGGTTGATCAAAAAATTACAGTTTACAGTTGTTGGAGACTGACAGAATGAAGAAGGACAGACAGACTGACAGGGTTGGAGAAATTAAATTTGCCTTTAAATATCTCAGCAAATGAATCATTTAATACACAGTGATGAAGAACTAAATTCTCTCACAGAGGGGGTAGGACAAAAATTAAAATCTGTGAAAGAGGTGAAAGGAGAAAAACATTGTTTGAGGGAGGATGGTTAGGTGGAAGAGTGAGACATGGGGCTCTTTTCTAAAAACATGAAAAGCCATTAGGTGCACTGAGGGGCAGAAATGAAAAGATCTCCGGGTAGGAGCAAGGAACTACCTAGAATGAGTAGTCATTACAAGATGAGCTGTCACAGAGGATGAGGATTTGCTCACTGGGGAGAAAGAAAACAGAAGACAGGATTTCTTTCTCAAGAACACAACTGAGGAAAGACAGATGGGGAAATTTCAGTCCGTAAGTAATGAGGAAAGTCAGGGGTGGTATTTTGAGTTGCTGTTGTTCCAAACAACAGGGATGATCATTTTTAAGTGTGGCAGATAGAGCTGATATCCCCTGGGCAAATAGGGTTGGGAGCAGTTTGTATTTATCACAGATTAAATGGGATACTGGCAGCTCTGGTAGGAGAGTGCTGGCACGAAGCACAGCCAGAAGAGTCAAGTTGCCAGTTGGGGGAGGACAAAGGATGCACAAGGGCTGGACTGGCGTAATGATGGGAGTCATTTTTCAGGCACATCCATAGTACAAAAAGCGATGAAAACTAAGAGAAGTTACCAAAATAATTAGCAAAAATCTTGCTGAACGAGTTCAGCTGAGGCCTTCACTAAGAGTCCAGCAATGGCTTTGTTCTCCCTGTGTATGCATCCAGCAAAAGAAGATATCTGTTTGATGTATGAATTCAGCTGATATATTTTTCTTGCTAACGTGAATGTTACATTTGCACTACACCAACTTAAGCAGTCCTGTGGTGATGTCTGTGTTAGAGAAGTAAACTGTGTCAGGGACGCTGCTCGAACACAGAAATCCCTCTGGTTACACAAAGGGAGAAGAAGAGCACCAGGTGAGCACCTCCACCATGGAACTTAGTGCAGTAATATCTGAACTGATCCCCCGAGGGGTCCACAGCTTTCTACTCGCTGCAGCTGCAGGTGAAGGTGGCTAAGAAACCACAAAGGTCCTTGGGGACGGGTGGGGTGAGGAGGGGCAGAAAGTCACAGGGCTGATAAAAACATCCAAGGCTGCTGATTTCTAAGTTAGCATTTTCCCTGCTGGGCAGGGCAGCAGAGCAATTTCATTTTTCTTCTTTATCTGTAATAAGCTGTGCCACAGTTCATACAATCAGAAATACTCTGAGTATGACATGCATTTGAAGTGAAATCTCAGCACTTAAAAGGAATCTCCATAGACCCCGCAATCTAGGAGAGGTAAAACTCCACTGTAACAGAGGAGTTTTTATTTTTAGAAGGTCTCATGTTGGCTTTGTTTTAAAATCTGAGTCCTTTCATCCCACTTTCATGCTGATTTATCCCTAAATGAGTACTTGCTTTATCAGCAACAGAGATGAAAAATAATGCACACTGGGAGTGCATCTATCATTCTTCTTCCCTCTTTTCTTCTTTATTTCAGATCCATAGATAAGGGGTGTTTTCTTACCTTTCATGAGGAAAACTACAGTAATTGACTTTAATACGAAAAATGAAATCTGTTTAAACAGATGTATAGGTAAGCTCGTGAGTATTATTGACAATTAAACTCAGCAACAAAGAAGTTTAACAGCATTTGAAAACTACTAAAATATAATGTTTGGCTTTATTTAAATAGCCCAGTGTTCCTATGAATGGAGAAAAGACAGTCAGATATGGAAATCAGATTTTTTCTTGAAGTTCATAGTTTGCTTTCATCCTGTTAGAAAGCCCAGTGACACACTGTTGCTCTGATATGAACCTTGGTGTAAAATCATCAGCTTTACATTCTTTTCAAAGGAAAATTCTGAAGGAAATACTCTACCGAGAGTGTTTTTCATTAAAATTCTTGCTGGAGACTGCTTCCTATAACAGTGGAAGAAGGATGACAGAGAGACCACGTATAATAAGGTCAGAGAGTGCCTCTGTGGAGCAGAGACACGAGAAGGGATATGACTGATGAAGAAAAGGTTAAAGAGGTGAAGAGTGCAAAGTGGAATGAAATAGGGAAATAGATGGAAATAGGAGACAAAGAATAGATTGGAAAGAAGTTGGAGGAGGGAAATCTCTTATTACAGACATGTGTGAAAAGCAGATTGACAAGAACCAGGAGAAAGAGCATACATGGAAAAGCCTAAATGCTCTTAACCACTGACATTTGGAGTTATGCTATCAACTTTAAGGTTGCACATCTATGCTTGAGTCACTCTAAATTTGCAGAGAGCTTTTCTTCGTGGCTTTGGTGCAAGCTTGTCTTCAGTTTTCACATTTACTGGAGCCAAAACAGAGTATTTTAGGTTCTCCAAGCAGTGAACTGCTCTCCCCATAGCCTTATATGCTTATTTTATAGCAACAGGCAGACAAAATACAGACTGGTGGAGCAGTGTAGGAATATGTTCCCTTTAAGCATCCTCTCTGAGACAGCATCATGATGAAGCAAAGATTATGCAAGCAAAGATTTTTTTTTTTTTAAATTACGCCTGCTTTCCTGGGGTGGCAGAATTTTATTGTGCAAAAGCAAAGATGGAACAGAGAGAGAATCTGCTGAAATTCTGGCCCTGACTGAGACTTTGCTCAGGTCATAGCCCTATGGAAAAAACAACGAATGTCAGGAAACTGACAAGCACAGGCCCTCCAACCTTTATGCCTAAAATTAGGTTAATAGTGTGCTTTCTTTTTTTGGGACTCTGTGTCCTGGTACAGATTGACACAAGGGTAGGTCTCAGTTTCAGACAATTGTTTGTACAAGCTGGCCTTGTACGTTTTGCAGAAAATATAGAATTCTGGAAAGAAGAAATCTAAAGGGACTTTATTGAGCAGTTCGGGTGTAAAAAGGCACTCAGGCCTTGTTTTTTCCTTCTGGGACAAGTGCCCAGGAAAACAGTTCAATCAAATTCAGTGTTTTGAATTTTCTCTTCATAAACATATCTATGGATTTGTACTTAACACCCTCCTGACAGTATTTTCTTTTAATAACAAAGGGAATAGCGGGTTCATCTTGCTTTACATGGCAGCAACTCGTGTCTACATGAGAGCTATGTATTTAAGGCTACAAAGATGAAATTAATGCAGTCAGAAGAGTGGAGTGGGTGTTTCATCTGAAAAAGTGGGGCTTACTTTAGTGCAAGATTATTTATGTTCCAGGCTCTGTTAGTGAAACTTTCACTGACCATAATGAAAGCTGAGAAATCTAACTCAGGCAGCAATCTTATGCTGTGGATATCCAGACTGGGTGAGAGGAACCATCCTCCCCCTGAAGCTCTGCGGCCAAATCACCACTCAAGTGTAAATTCCTCCCACTCAAGAGGAGAGGCTCAGATGTGGATGGTGCATCTCTGGGCCAGGAGTCTGAAGTCCATGCAGGCACCTGGTTATATTTGAAATGCCCTGAGGTATTTGAAACATCTGAGGGAGGCTGGCAGATATGACAAAGGGCTTGAGACAAGACCTCTGCCTTTCTGCAAGAGCAGCTGGAGGCCAGGCAGGGTATTCTAGGCATCTCAGATGACGGTTGACAACTACGTGTGGGCAAGTGAATCGAGCCCTGAGCCTTCATTCTTGCTTGTCCCAAAGTCTCTTGTGGGCAGGGAAATATCTCGTCACAATAAATATCCCCTTGTCACCTCTGAAGGAGCAGCACAAACCTGTCCTGTCAACTCTTCCCTGAGCAGGAGGTAAAATGGCTGTGATGCAAGGCATCAAGGTGTATGGGCAGGAAATTTAAACCATGGAAACATTGTCTGATCCTTTAGGATGGATTTGTTATCCAGGCTGAAAATTAGGAAAATTTTTTTCTGCCCCATGGCAAGGGTCTTTGGCTTCATGTTATAAAGAAGCAGGCATATATATTTCTGTTTCCAGTAAAGAGAGCATAAAAATTAATAATAATAATTTTAAAAAATCCTGTCAAATCAGCAATTTAAAATTGCAGGTGAGAGGAAAAACACAGGAACTTATGAGATACAACTCTACAACTGCTGGTCTGTACAGCAGAAATCAATGAAACAAATATAGCCTATCCAACTGATAGAAGAACAAGCCGTTCCTAAGTGCATAATTTGCTTCGTCTGTGTTTGAAGCTACCTCAAAGCAAAAAAGGAAATACATCTCAGAATGATGAGACAACTAACTAAGCTTAACATGTCCTCTCCCCTCTTGTTTATCCATTCTTCATCGCTCATTTAGTGTTGGGAAAATACTCCGGAAGCAAAACTACCATGATGACTTATGCACATGTATCACTTAATCCAGCTCAACCTCTCGGAAAAAAAAAACAAAAACCCTCTCAAGGCAGCCTAACTTATGGTTTTGTCTTAAGCTGGGTTTCTCCACAGGAATTTCTCTCCTTCCCACAAACAAAAGAGCCATTTAATCTAGAGCTGTGAATCCTCAGAGATAGAAAAAAATCCCCCGTGAAAAGCCAAAGACGCATGAGTAGAATATCTTCATTGATGAAGCTTAACTGTTTCAATGAAGTAACAAAGTGTTGAGCAACTGGTGGGCATTTCCAGGGCTTGCTGTGCTATTTCTGTATCGCTGCGCGGCTGTTTCTCATTCCAGGAGTTAGAGAGGGAAAAAAAAATCTTCTGTTTTTTTTAAAAGATCTGGAACTACTTGGCATGTGACTTCTGAAGTGTTTAGCACAGACTTACAAAAACGTCATGAACATTTATCAGCCT
This sequence comes from Ifrita kowaldi, assembly GCA_013398055.1. NCBI lineage: Eukaryota > Metazoa > Chordata > Aves > Passeriformes > Cinclosomatidae > Ifrita > Ifrita kowaldi. The sequence goes on along the minus strand of VZRS01005032.1, from coordinate 445,786 downwards.
AGGACCAAAATCTTCTTGCCTGCCTTGTATCATCAGTCATCATGCTAATGAAAATACTAATGACGTTTCAATTGCGTTTCAAGAGAAATGAGCTGTTTCAATGAACAGGAATTAGAAAAAAAAATTAAATTTTTGTACAAAGAGTATATCACTCTCTTTTTTAATTATTATTAATTTGATGAAGCGTTTGACTTCAATGAAGGCTGGGGTCCCAACTGTGCAAGTCACAATAGACATGAAAAATGAGAAATTAGCCACATCAGTAGACGGAGAAAGGAAGAAAAAGAGTTAAGAACAAGAAATGGAATAGGAAACAGAAACACACAAAATGTTTTCAAATCACTCAGTGATGTCTAAGCAAAGTTATTTTAGTATTTCAGATGATCAACAGAGAGAAGGAGACATCTCCAGAGGTCAAGTCATGCCACTTGGGCTAGATGCCTGTGCTTGAGTACAATTAACTGCCCCTCAGTTACCCACACTGGCTGGCTCAAACCCACACAGATTTTCAGAAGTCAACATATGAGGGGCAGGCAAAGAATCTCACCACCACCTAACAGCAAGTCAGCAAGACGTGCAGCTTGATGACAGAACAAGAGGAAGTGCCCTCAAGTTCCACGAGAGATTGGGATTGGATGTTGGGAAAAATTTCTTCACTGAAAGCGTTGTCAAGACCTCGTACCCACGCACAATCTGCCCAGGGCAGTGATGGAGTCCCTGTGCCTGGAGGGATTTAAAAGCCATGTGGATGTGGAACATGGGGACATGGGTTAGTGGTGGCCTTGGCAGTGCTGGGGGAATGGCTGCACTCATGGTCTTGGAGGGCTTTTCAGACCTAAATGGTTCTGTGATTTTATGAGTCACTCCTGCTCCCCAGCCCAGTTCCCTAACACAGACTCCATCTCAGGGATATTGCTAAGATGGGCACAAGCCATGCCTCTCCTTTGGAGCACAGGGCTGGAGACACAGATGGCTCAGATCTCCAGGAGGCACCGCACAGCCTGGCCTTGCACTGCCAGGATGGAGCAGGACAGAGGTGCCTGGCAGATGAAGGTGTGTGTCAGTAGGTGGTGCTGATGGCCAAGGGGTACAAGCCTGGGTTTCACTGCTGTGGTGGACCTGGATCATGCGCTGAATTTGTTCCCTCCTGCAGCTCACATTTTCCTTGGAGATCTTACACATTCATCATGTCATCTTCACTGACGGACAATGTCCAGTGCAAATTTTGCCCCTTAACTTTCTTCATTTGACATCTTTACAAGTTTTTTTCCAGTTTGCTTTAATCCCCCTGTCCTGTTGAAAAGTGGGAGTGATGGCACAGCTGAGTGGATGTTAGGCAGGTGACCAAGGTCAACCCACCACAGATGGGAGCAGGGAGGGAGTGCCCTTGGGAGTCCTTGTAATGGATGTACCTGGGTGCCTCAGTGTGGCAGGAAGCTGGGACTGGTGTGAGACAGAAAGGAGGGGCACTTGCTCCCAGGCATGATTTCTGTATGTCTCGGGACAGCACTAATGCCTGCAACCACTGGGTGAGCAGACTTGGCAGCCCAAGTCTGACCCTAGATCAAATGCTTTACATTTTGGAAATTTTGAGCAAAAAGATGAAGGGGTGGGAGATGCAATGCTTTGGCTTAAAAAACCCCACAAACCCGAAAAAAACCAAACCCAAATAAAATTTTAAAAACAGTGACTGTGGAAAACCACAGCAGTTCCTAATTTCTGATCTGCTCTGCCATGAAACCAGAACAAATAGGCTGCGGCACAGTTTTAAGAGTCGATTACAAAACACCCCATCAGAACATAAACATCCCACATTGACAAAGTAATCTCCGTGGATCTCAGTGGGCCTGACCTGGTGCTGCCCTCTTCCTTGTATAGTCATGAATACAAATGCAAGGTGAATGCTGGCTGCCTTCTGATCGGGTGACATTTTACACCCATGTTACTGATGTCAACAACTGCATGAGGGAGCAGAGAATCAAACTCAGGATAACCACTTGCAAAAAATAGAAGAGCAAGCTGAAGGCATGTTTCCAAGCAGTTTAGGCATTTCAGGACTGACACTTTACATGGCTAAGTCGATCCCTTCTGCACTCCCACATTTACTTAGGGAAAAGCCTTGTGCTTTATGTTGTGCTGTAATATGTTGTTTGAGCAGATGCTGCCCTGCCTTGACAGGAGAGCTGTTCTCTGCTCCTGAGATCTCATTTTGTGTGTACTAAATAAGTGAGAAGGAATACCCCAGCAAAACTAATCAGATGTCTCTGAGATCAGAGCCTGGAACCTCTGTTTCTGGTATGCAAAGGGAGAAAAATTACAGCTTGTCTCTCATTCTGTTCAAAAAGTCCTTTTTCTTTTCACGCAAACAAACAAATAAGCAGCAAATGCCCTATTCCCACCTGGCATTGCTGCAATGTTGTGTTTGAGGCTTTAAAAGCGTAAAAGTCAAACCATTCAAAATGATGGGTCCCGTAGCAAATGTAACACGGTCCCAGGGGTGCCTACGTAGTGTATGGTATTGCTGCACATGGTATTAACTTTTATGCCTTCGTCTATATATGCAATGTGGCTCATTTATGGTTGCTCTGGGAACCACTATGTTTACATAAATTTTAATTTCCTGTCTTTTGTTTGTTCTCTTTATCATCTTTCTAAAACAAAATTTTCCTTGTGAATTTTAGTGCTCAACCAATTATCCGCAGATGGAGGCACAGGAGAATTGACATCCTCTGGTTTTTCCATGTGGCCCTGGCAATGCGCCTCCACTTCGGTTTGGGCCCACTAGGAATGGCAGAGCTCCAGCAGTGACACTGTATTTCTACCAGAGCAGGCCCTGTTCCCACGGGTCGTGGCAATTTTGGTCCCGTGTCTCCTGGGATCTGGCCAAAACCTTCCTGCTGAGTTGACATGGGCCATATTTACTATAACATAACTCATTTTTCCTTGTTTTGTTTTCTTTTTAAATGCATGCAACTTGTGAATCGAGTGAATCTGGTAGTTGACTTTATACATCCACACTTGAGTTGTATGCCTTTGGATTTTGGTGTGAAAGCCTTTTGTCACCTGCTCTGATAACTAAAACAAGGTGTTACAGCTGCTTGAAATACATCTTTTGTTGAAGCTTGCAAAACTAGTGCCTTGCTCAGCGCAGACCTTGTTGCAAAACATCACTGTAAATGATTGAAACTGTAGAGATGCCAGTTGCACAGAAAAAAAATCCATGATGGTCCAGCTACAGATTAATGCAGTGATCTTCATGAACTTGTAATTAAAATTCAGTGTTGACAGGACCAAGCCCTGCTACTATATTTTAGGGAAACAAAGAATAACAGATAAAGCTAAATTATAATAGGTCGATGCAGCAAATACAAGAAAAATATGGCAGTTCTCAGCAGCTGTGATAGGACTCCTTCCTCTTCTTGAATAATAAAGGCTTTTGCTAATTTTAACCAGAGCCGAATCTGAAAAACCTGCAGTCGCATGTGACTCACAGAGCCCCAAGGGAAGGGGAGGTGGGGGGAGATATGTGTGTGTGGATGTCTGCGTGTATAATCTAACAGTGCCCAGAGCTTTTGAGATCCTGGACCACTTCAATCGCACAGGCAAGATTCATTAAAAACCCTGGCTACATTCCAGCAGTTAAAATTGAAGCGGCATATTTATTGCATTTTGCTCAAATAAATCTGAAAACGTGTGAATCATATCCCTCGGAGAGATGGAGGGAAGGAGTAAACAGTCTCGGGCTGGCGCTCAGGAGCGGGGCACAGCGAGGAACAAAGATGCGGGAGGGTCATCGTCGCGGGGCGCCGCGGGATGCTCGTGGAGCCAGAGGGTTTGGGAGGCTGAGGGCTCCCTCAGTCGCCTTTTTCTGCACTGCTGCTGCGCTGGCCTCGAGCCCTCTGTTTGGTTTTCTCTATTTTATTTATACCCCTGCACGCACACACACACACACACACTCTCACACACACACAGAGATGCATGCATGTATTTTAAAGAGCTCCTCAGCTTATGCAATTCCGCTCTGCGGCTCTCTGTGGTTTTTCAGCTGCTGCTCATGACGCTGGCACCTCACCCCACTTGCAGCTGCATTCAGCTGGGATTCAATTACAGCCTGTCTTGCAAAGGCAAGATTGGTTTTTCAAAGATAACATATTTTGGGGAGGAATTTTTTATTTTTATTTTCTTTTTCCCCCCAAAAGAAGCCATTTTTATTAGGAGGGGAGTGGCATGACTTGCAGATTGATCTTGCCAGGTGCTGAAGGGCTCCAGACAGGTCCTTAGCACCCTCAGTATTGTTTTACTTCAGCACTTTCTTAGAGAACAGGCAGTACCCCGCAGGTTTCAATTCTCTGAGAATAAAGTGCTGGCAGAGCAGGCTCCAAGCTGCTCCCATGGGGAAACTATCAGAAACAGTACGTAGATAAGCATTTTTATCACCACGGATTTTACAAATGCTAATCAGCTTAAAATTAGCAAACCTAAGTATTGATTTCCTTTCTTTTTTCTTTTTTTTTGCACAGAATTCTTTAGGAAGGAGGTTAGTTAGGTGTTGCAAAAACAGGAGGTGATTGAATAATCCCCCAAAGTCCACCATGGACCTTCTTGTTCAGGCAATGTGTGTCTGTTCCCAAGATGGTGCAGAGGGGGGTCCCATGTCTTGGCAGCAGGGTGGAAGAGAAGGGACAGGTTTGCAAGGCTATGGTGTGCTCTGGCATCGGGACTAAGAGAACTCTCAGGGGCACAGGGGCTGGGATGACTATTTTCGAGCTTCAAATCAATGTTTTCAATTCATCACATCTTCCTATTCAGCTTTGGATGGTGCTCAGAGGCTGAACACAGTAAAGGAATGCAGGACAGAGACACCACTGCTTGTAAAGAGCCTTGAGAAATCAAACAGAGCAATTTTGTATGTCCCTTATTCCAGCGACTACGAAAGCAGCCTGATTTTTGGGGATGCCATTTGACCACGGTTTCTGGTGGAATGCTTGGGAGCAGCCAGTAGCAGCAACCTTGGCAACCCAGGAGATCAGTCATGGAGTTGTGATGACTAATGTGGTACAGACACTTTGGCAAGCTGGTCTACTCTCTCCTGCCTCAGTTTCCCCTATCTTTAACAGGAGCAGAAAACACCTTGTCTTGGTCACAGGGCTGACAAAAATAACATGCAATGTGAAGATGAAATAAAATTGCTTGCTCTGAAAAAGAAATGGTGTCTCTTAAACGAAAGGCTGTTTGCTGGGTTTTGGATCAGACAGGGAAAGAATAGCAGTCTTATTTGTTAGATTGGTACAGCCCTAGCTTTCCTCAGTCCTTCTATATGTGTTTTATTTGCATGCCATTAAATCTAAATACTCTTTTTCAAAGACTTACTGGAGTCTGTTAGTTGCAGAGGAAGCAGCTTTAGCACAAAGGGAGAGAACAGACCTGAGAAACAGGGCTGCATGACTTTGATGAAGGAATTTCTTCAAATTATAATAAAGATGGAGTAGGTAAGGCAGGGAGAGCAGGGAGGAGGGCAGTGCAGGTGTGGTGCAGCAGCAAAGGCCCTCAGTGTGTGTCCTCTTCGTGCCACTGGAAGGCTGATGGAGCACTGAGCTTTCACAGGTCTCTCCCTGCCTGTTTGATGTATTTAGCTGCAGTGGGAAAGCTTGCAGGGGCCACGAAGAAACCACACTGCATTAAAGGGACGTGGGAGGGGCTTGTGGCTGAGAACAGCTCGGCACAGCTCCCCCGAGCCCACCTGGGGAGCTCCTGCTGCCAAAGGGTCTCGTGGGACTGGGCACGGGTAGAGAGGCGAAAGATGGAGCTGGGGTTGGCTTTGCTAAATTTCCCTGCTCTGGGTTTGGTTTTGGGAAACAGCATCCAGTGGTGGTTCAGACTGAGCTGCTGTTTGATCTAAATCCCAGAGGTTAATGACAGCTTTGCATGTGTCTCATAATGCTATTTGCTAGAGCAGTGCAAAGGGTTTTTTTAATATATATTAACAGATGTGGTTACCCAGAACCCCTGGAGGTGAGAAACATGATCCCTGTTTCTGGTGGGTGAGACTAAGCAATCCCATTGGTTTTGTATAATGGTTTCTCTGAGTTTTAGTGGGGAGGCAAACTCTGTATCTTAAAGGCAGAGTTTATATATATACATATATATATATACACCAGTGGTGCTTCTGGGATGAAGACAGAATGTTTAATTCCCTGAATAATCTTTCCCTTTCCAATTAGTGAATTTGGAGAAACAAAGAACAATTCAAAGTCCTCTCCAGTGGTCTTAGGGGAACATCACCATCATAGCAGGGGGAAACAGGCAAGAGATGGTATCACAGAGACTGCAAAATGAGGGATTTGATCCATGGAGGACAACACTGAGGGCCTTCAGCATCCCTGAAGTTCATTCTATGTAGTGAAAGGAACAGCCATTGATAACTATTTTAATGACCCTAAAATACACTAAATAAAATACAGTGAAAAGAAGGAAAAGGGAGGTCGTTTACCCTTCCCACAGAGGGAACTTTTAACCTGGATCTGTATACCCCCACCTGTATATTGCTGACTACCTAGCAGGCTGCTGAAAGTGTCTTGGTTGTTACGTGTTTTCCCACATCAGAACATCTATCTCAACAGTTTTATTTTGTAAAAATAATATTAAAACCCAAAAAAAAACCCCCAAAACCAACAAACCCTCCACCCAAAACACATGGTATAAGTTCTTACTTGTGTTGACAGGGAGGAATTCAGAGTAAATAAGGAAGTGTTGTCTAAATATTAGCCCATCTGACTACTGGAATGTGTTTAATAAAGACATTTTTCATGATAGCATAATACAGTGTCCACTAAAGCCTTGACTGGATTTTTATTGACTGCAATGTGCTTTGGACTGGTCCAAATACGAAATAAAATAAAATAATGTAATATAATAAATATAATATAAACATCTATTTTGTCAATTTGATGAATGTGTATTTAGTTGAAATATTTCCAGTAAATGGAGTGAGAGTTGTGAAGCTAAATCTCTGGGCCTGACTTCAAAGATTTGGCTGGAGAAACGTATTTATTAAGGCTAAGCAGGACTTCAGCGAACACAGTTTGAAAGTAAAAGCACGGGCCTTGAAATGCAGTGCCAGCTCCCTGCTAATTCCCTCTCCCCTCAGCACATATATTTTCCTTTAAGGAAAAACAAGGAGCTCGCAGACCACTTGTGTGGCGCGTTATTTGCCGCCTGCAAATAGAAACAGGCATGTGGCAGGCCTCCGAAAAATGCAGTTTGTAACTGTAAGACCAACTGACCCTCAACCGCGGCAGCACTTCGTGGCCCCCACATGCAAACAATCATCTATTGATTCCCAAGGCATCCAGCTTCAAACCCGCCCTTGTTTTCCAGAGACCTCCAGTTGCAGGGAAGACACTGTCCTGACTAATTCCCCCTGCCTGGGGGCTGCTCGGTATTTCTGCTGCTCGCTTGAAGTGTTATCAAAATAACAACGGCTTGCAAAGCAGAATTATTGAATGTTGGTTTTTCGCTGTTTCAGAGTAGAGGCGATGAACTCCCGGCCGCACAAATGGGCTTTTATTGCCGCCCTTTTGGCACATCTGCCAGAAGGAATATTGAGGAATATGATATGGGAAATATACAGCACCGGGAGGAGGGATGGAGTAGATCAACCACCACTGCAGTGTTTCCCAGGGCAAATTTCAGTGAATCAAAGGCCATCAAGGAAAACTGCTTAAGCTTCTGTGTTCTCTATAAGCACATCACTGTATGTTGGCCACAAACAAATCAGCTTTATGGGCTACAGGGAAGACAGGGAGGGATCTTAAAAAATGAGACTGGAAAAGTAAATGCTCTTGAATCACATTTCGGATCATCACCACCATAGCAAAAATCTGCATTTCCATTGACTCCTTTAGTAAAAGTTTTAACTATTTAGATCACTTTAATATGTCAGTAGCTTGAGAGCGTGAGGTACACAACAGCTGGGCAGCACACACCACACCTCTTCACCAGAAGTTTGGCATGGTCTGTGTAGTACAGATTCATAGTACAGAATCAGGGAACCTTTAGGGTTGGAAAAGCCCTCTAAGATCATTGACTCCAACCATTAACCCAGCACTGCCAATCCCACCACCAAAACCATATTTTTGCTTGGAGAAGGTGGTGTGGTGTGTGATAGACAGGGATGAAGCTGGTGACTCCAGCACTCCCTCCCAGCCAAGGCAGCAACTCGTGTAGTGTAAGCAGAAAGGATTTGTGTTTTCACCGGTACATTTAGGTAGATTGATACCAACTAATTGAAAGTACCTGATGGGCACGGTCAGGGCTTCTGACTCAGCTTGGAGATATGTATCTCAGGGTGGAGATTCCATTGACTCCTCTCCACGGACTATAGCTACTGACCTACCCACTTGTCATTGCCCTCTTTCATCCCAGATGAAGCAGTCCTTAATCTCTACTACTGAACGAGATCCTGGTGGAAGGTGGTACATTACTCTTAGTGAGTCATTCCAGCAACCCAGAGCACTGACCTGGCACAGCCTCTGGGGAAGATGCAGGATCTCTAATGACACGAGTCACAACCATCGCTCCCTCATGGCATTTTTTCCAGGTAATTATGGGGACTTCACTTTACTAAGCATGTGACGAATTAAACACGCATGCACACAGAAAAAAAAAAAAAGAAAGGACAAAATAAAAGAGCAAGAAGGAACCTGGGCTTGTGTAGAAGAGCTAACAGGTGAGCCCTGAAGGAGAGCACCTCATAGGCTAGGGAGATATTAATTGCTGCTTAGGGACCTGAGCTTCCTAACTGTTGAATATCTCCCAGCAGATCCAGTGTGGTAGAAAATGGTTGCCCTTACTTTGCCCTGAAAGAGGCATTCAACAAGCTCACAAGAATAACAAACAACACAGCCTAAAGCAGAGGAGCTGTGGCTACGTGCAAGGCAAGAGCCATGAGGGAATTTCCTTTTTTGTCGGAATCTCACTGTATTAAAAACAACTGAACAAAGATTGCATGGGAAGTCAGGGTGGTAATCTGAGCATCCTATTCTGACCAGCATGCAGAAAGGCTATGGGAAGAGAGAAGCCACACAGACAAATCCTGCCAGCTGCTGCAGCCATAACAGCTTGTAATTTCATTGCAACATATTTTTCTTAAAAGTGTAAACTTCACAAAATGAGTGATGAGTGCATGTCAGATGCCTTTAAAAGAAAAATTAAAAAACGCCCAACAAAACAAACAAACAAACAAACAAAAAAGGCAGAAAGCGTTTCTTCTGTTGGGGATGAGAAAAAATAACTTACTGCTCCCTGAAAATACATGAAATAACAAGTTGAACACAATGGAAACTATTTCATATTTGTAAATCTTGAGAAAAATTGAGTCCTTCCCCAAATTGCTGGTGTCTGAGAGTGTTAGAAGCTTTTGGGGTGTTACAATATTGTTAGAACATTGGGATCATGTCTTCAGACGATAATTCAGGCGAAAGAAGATGACTCAATGAATGTTTTACTGGGAGGCTGTGGGAGGAAACAGTGCTGAAGTTAATCAATGCTGAAGTTTTATGTTTATGGGGTTCTGACAACCCCAAATATGTGGTTACAGGGAAGGTACATACGCAATGATTTTTGAGGTCAGCAACTCAAAAAATGGACTTATACAGATTTTGGGTGATGTATAGGCAGGTCTTGTCCAGTGTGACAGATATCACCCTCTTGAACTAAAGCAGTTATAAAACTCTTAGACAAACACCTTATCACTTTCCCCTAAGGACTTTCCAGGGACTGTCCTTATCCTTCAGCCTGGATCTTGTATCTTGGAGTAAAACCACGCTCCAAGACTGTCTGGTCTTTGTTTGCCTCCAAAGGGAGCAATTATTGAGACTTTCAGTTCATTTCCCACATTTCACACCCCCTTGCTCTTTTGCCCTATAGGAAATGAGGTAGAGAATACAGGCTGTGACCAGCATTACACATTGCTAAGGATAAGTCAGGTTCCACTCTACAGGAAAGTAGCTTTCCCATAAAAACATCTTTCTCACTCCTTATCATTCCTGCAATCCTTGACTGACTTGTGTTGAAGGGTTATTATGCCAAATCTCTGATACTGGATCTCTGCTCAAGGTGCAGCTTTTGATGGGGTAATGTCTGTGTAATTGGTTGTTGTAGTAATCCTACAGCACTTATTTTTTTTCCCTGAAAGGATCCCATCTCATTCCAGTAGTCAACCTAACACAATTAGTATACTTAGTTTATTCTCCAAGCCCAACTTTCAGAGGGGGAGGATGATGAAACTGTTCCAACACATATTCCTCAAAGAATTTGGGTTACAGAAATTGAAATGAAAAATAATAAATATAAACATACACACACACACACACATATGTATATACACACGTATATGTAGATATATGTACACATATGTACCCACACTTAGAATCACGCATATCCTCAACAATTACTAGGAAAATTAAGTAGTACTTTATTTACTTAGACTCCACAGGCCATGGCATGTGGGAGGAAAAAATAAGTTATGTCTGAACATTAGTACCTGTTTTTCCAACTCAAAGTTTATTTTTCCTTCTCAGAGTGATATTTGTCATTTACTTAAAACCCAAACCATAACAAGGCATACACTGATCTTCCAGTACATTTTTCCTTCAGTGTTCCTTCCACAGTCTCCTCCTTTCTTTAACTGTTTCCCAAGTTCCCAAACTAGATGACATCAGTTCAGATGCAGAAGTCCTGAGTCTTTTCTGCTTTTGGAGAGCAAAAGTGACTTAGCACAGAAGTTGGAGAGGGAAGAAGACAAAAAGCCACAACTGAATGTCCAGGGATCCTGTGGTTATGACTTGTCTGCCTGCTAAAAATGCTGTTCCTCATTTTCTGGTGTGTTCCTTGAAAGCACGTCTGCCTGCGTTGGTGGGTCTCGACTGTCCAAGTTTAGGTCAGATATATTAGAAATGGAAAAGCCATATTAGCTCAGCTAGCCCATCCTTCCAGCTGTCCCAGAATAGGTCAGTGCATTCATCCTTAAATGACTGGGCTTCCCCAGCTTCCCTGGGGAGCACTATTTCAAAGTCTGATAGGTTTTCCTTCTACAAGCCTCTCCTGATGTTAGATTAATTTAGTTTTGGATACTAAAGGGGAGGGCTTAAAAACCGTCTTCTGATGTGGGAAGGACAGTGCTGCGGGGGCTTAATTTAAAAGAAGAGATCTTTCAAGCTGCCAAGCATCTGCAGAAGAGGGTTTTTAAAGGACCCTCAACTAGCCGAGTGAGGCACAAGGCACTTTTAAAAGGTTGTTTCTGCATATGCATATCTACAGATGGATAAACATATGTGAATATATAGACATGTGTATGGTGCAAAAGTCAAATGTTATTAGAAGCTGGTGTCAGGTCAGAGCTTATCTGAAACCTTTGTCTGAAATCTTTCTGAGGGGTCATCTCACTGGTCATTCTGTCACAGGCTTGTCACTGCCTCCAGGGACTGACGAACAAGTGCCCTAAGTAGAATGGAACATGACACTTTGTTGTCAGTAAATATGTTACATAGCCTCTTCTATGATTTTACCATCACTCAGTATGGCTTAGCTGTGGAAAGAGCTCTTCAAAGCTGTGATGAGCACCCTTCCAGGCTGTACATACGTGTTGACCTAGATTGTCTAACCCTGCTCTGTGTATGAGAATAAGGACTTTAATTAAAGTGGTACAAAGTCCTCCTCAGGCTGCGCTTGCTGCAATGACAGCAGACATGCTCCTGTGGCTGGGACGATGCTGGAGGAAGCAGGAGGAATGGTCTGGCTCTGGCACAGCCCCATTCAGAGTGACAGCCTTTTAGGGTGGTTTGTGCTGAAGCCAGTTCAGCAGTATTGCCCACATTACCACTGTTGTTTGTCTTTCTCGGCAGGCACTCGGTGCTGTTACTCCCTTGTCCGGCCTCCAACATGCATTACTCACTGACCTCTTTTCAGTCTCTGTGGCTGTCTTCAACACTGGCTTTTCTGGCTTTAAGAATTAGGGTTCTAATTTCCCTTACTGGCCTTGACAAAAGAACTGGCAGTTCAGCTCCATTTTTTATCTGATCTTGGTCTTATGTGTTACCTTCTCTCCAGAAATTTGCCTCTTCCTACCCAACAACGAAGCAGCTAATTTACACCGGGGCTATAGCAATAATTAATATTTAAAAAAAGCTTTTCTCACCAAACAAATGTTATTGTCCTCTGCCAGAGGCGGGGATAGAAGAAAGTGTTTGGGTGTAAATATGATGCCACTAAGTTTTTAAATTAAAGCACCAATGCTGCATGTAGGCTGAGAAGGAAGGGGGATTAGAGAGACAACAGGTGCACAACATCCCAACATATTTCGTGGGACTGAGGGTCAGAGTCCATGATTCATCCAGCACAACATGGCTAATGGATCTGCCAGCTGACCTGGTCAACAAACATTTGCCAAAGGCAATGCATACATGTTGGAGGTGGCCATGTTGGCTCTGCACCTGCTCAACAGAAGCCTCAAATTGTCTGGGCTAAGGATGGCTCCTACACCTTCCCATTGACAATTTTCTGGAAAATTAATCAGAGGAAAAAAGCATAAAAACATCCCTGAAGGTTTTGTTGAAGTCTTCTTACCAGTCTTTCTGTCACCCATTTGTCTTCCAAAGTTTGTGTGGTTTTGAGAAAGATCAAGTAGAAATGCATGAACTACAAGGGAAGGGCAGAAGAGAAACATTGTCCTTGGCCCTTGTGCAATAGGGGAAAAATAGGTTTTAAGGTGAAAATTAGGTGCTTTTCTATACTTTTTATCCATTGGGGATTCACTGAAGTGGAGTGAGAAGAAGCATTCACTGAAAAGCATCAAAGGGAGAGGACAAATGGTCACTCCCTCCAAATGAGAAGGATTTTAGTTCCTGGAGCTCTGGAGTGCTGAAATTTTGTGCTGCCTTCTAGTAAACAGAGATATTACTCCACCGAGCTGACAATAACGTGACACAGCCTGTGGCTGTGATATTGTTGTGATTTAAATAGATCAAAAATGGGCCAGAATGACCACAGTGAGCAGACAATGGGAGGGTTGTGGCTGTGAGAGCAGACAGGTAGATAAATGGGCAGGGAGAAAGAACAACAAATAGTACCCTCTAATCCCAAACTAGAAATGAAAAGTCACAAGGGTGACTTTGCCCTCCTCCACAAGTTCATCCTGAGGAAGTCACCAAGTCTCCCATTTCTCACCACAAATGCAGGGCAGAATCTGCAATGGTGAGCACATAGGCAGCTGGCAAAGTTATTCTCTGGAAATCATAAAATGCTGAAGCCTTTTTTTTTTTCTTTCCAACCATATGATTTCTGCTGATGGGAGACCTACAAAGAAACAGGCCAGCACCAGAAGAATGCCTGAGGCTGCTGCAGATGGCCAGGTCCCTCAGGATCTCAAAACCAGCCGAACAAACAGGCTGTGGCACTGCAAAAAGTTCACAGCATCTCCATATCCTGAGCCACACTGATCTTAATACCAACCCCTGCTCATCAAAAATGCCCTCAGCACCCCAGGAGCAGCTTAAACCCAACCATATGCAGCTCTCTGTGTGATCTCTCCACAAACAAGTGTTAAGATTATGCTGAGACCCCATGTGTTCAGCAGACTCCCTGTTCCTACGGATGAACCAAACTCGAAGCTGTTAATTTTACAGATGCTGCTAAGCCAGAACCTGAGTTATGAGAATCTCTAAACATTAGCACAGCTGTATGCTTTTGCCCAGTCTTTGCAAATATCCCTTCTCTTTTTAATAGACTAGTAGGGGGTTCAGAGCCCAAACTCAAGTCAGGGATCTCAGCAGGATGCCAGACTATTTTGTGTATAAAGGACTTAAATGATACAATATGGATTCCTCAGTTGGTTTCTTTTTTTTTTTTTTTCCCCTTTTCTTTCACATAATTTCTTTCCAGCCCGCATCCTCTGGTCTGGGTGGCACACAGACTTTCCCAGACACTTTTGCTCTCACTTGAGCATTTACTTACACGTGTTTAGAATATGCTGATAGCTTTTGATACAGAAAATGTAATCAAAACCACCCATAACCCATAGTAGTAAAAATCAAATATCTTTAGCTTAAATATTTGCTTCCCCAGAAAAAGTTGGGAGAAACAGCTCTTGCACTTTCAAGTCACTGGAGGAGAATTGTCACCTACTACAGTACAGGGAAAGACTCATAACATATCTAATATATTATTCCCAGTCCAGCATGATACGCCTAATTAATTGGAACACAAACAGCTGAAGATAAAATGCCAAAGACAGACTTTGACTGCATAGCTGTGATTTCAAACCACATTGCCATGTTTCAAAGAGCTTTGAAGCAATAAGGATTGAAGCAACAGAAACACTTTGTTGCCCTGCAGAGGATGGGAGGGTGAAGAAAAGGACCTGAGATTACAACTTTGCAGTTGGCTTGTTTTCAGAATTTGTAACGTATCAGGAAACCTCCTGATTTCAGTAAAGTTTTGCCGCATAAAGGACCAACAGATACATCCAAAGTGCAAGCCAGTGGTTCATTAAACAGAAGCTGGGTTCATCCAAACCCTGGATACAAAACTGTGCTGCTGTCTCTCCATTTAACAGCAAGCAGGGACTCCTTTTTATTGAGAAAGCAACACAACTTTATGATAGCACTAAACAGATACAACTGTCTTCTTATCTTATAGAAGAAAGGGTGCCTGCTGAAATAACTACATTGTTGGATAGCTACTGTGTTCCCACAGCACAATAAACTCAAAGTTCAGATCAGTGCCATGCCAATAATGAGTCAATAGCGGTCATACATGAGCACAGATAATCAGGAGAGCAGGCAGACAGAAAACACTAAACTTTTATGGCACTCTTCATTCAGATATAGGGGAAACTGTAATGACTACAGAGGATCACATAAATGGCTAAAGAAAGAATAGGAAGCCTCTGGCTGCTCCAGGGGTTTTGCTGAACCTCTGGAGTGCCCCTGCTCCTGGAGCAAATCACTCTGTCCCTGTGCCTCGGTTTCCCTCCTTCAGCAAGGTGCACCAAGGACAATGCTTTAATGATGTTTGGCTCCTTCTTTAAGATCTTTCTCCAGGAAAAACCCTGAGGATGGGTCAGGAAAGCTGTGTTGATACAGTGACACTGATCCCAACCCTCAGACGCTGGGAGGGAGTCGGGGCTCCCAGACTGCCTGGTCCCTCTGTGTTACCTGGTTAGGTGCCAAGGAAAGTGTCCTTGAGAGTTGACACCCCCCCTTGAATACTGGGTGGCCAGGAGAAAATGGGAGACAAAAACTCCATTTGGACCCATCCTCCAACTCCTTTGCCCGTTTCAAACCTGCTTGGTGCCTGTGTGGTCAGCTCACATTCCCCTATGGACACAAAGGAAGCCCACTGCTGATATGACAGCATTTACCCGGAAAAATGGGAAATGTGAGTTTAACCCATCCTCATGCTCTGGGGGATCCAACCCTCCCAGCTCCCAGGACAGTCTCAGAACACTGCCAGCACTCAAAGACAGTCCGAGGGGGACCAGCTCAGAAAGCTGTAGTGCTGTGGTCAGCAGCCTGCCAACACAACTCATTGATCACCCAGACCTGCCTTGGAAACATCCCTTGTTGCCCGTTCCCAGAAACTGGGACTCGTGAGACTGAGCACAGTTGTTGTCTACAAGTGGAAACACGATATCTGAGCAAGTCCTTTATCAGTAGCAGAAATTAGCCATTATGGCCAACAGAGTTTAAGGGGCAGCTCAGCCCATGCTTTTGGATGAATGATGTCACTGCTGCACTGATTCCTTCCTCATTGACCCTTCTCAGCCCGTGCTGGGCTGGTTTGGTGAGTGCTTCTGGGTTTGAGTCCACACAGTGCTGCATTTTGGGCGCTGCAGCTCATCATCTGTGGCCTCAGCAGAACTGTGTAGTGCAAATGAATTATCCAGAATGCTACATCCTTTCACCTGAAATTGTGAACGGCTCTCACCCATGCCAGCTACAAATGTACAACAGGGGAGGACGAGACAGTCTCTGCTACCCCCTTCCCCTACCCTGAGCCTGTGGTTCTTGCCTCACACTCCCTGTAGGGAGCATAAAGGACAAGAGGCCCCAGGATTTGCCTCAGCAGGCTGCAAAAATATCTTTCTTCTTTAAACGTGCTTTGTGCAGAAAGAGGGTCTGATTCTCGTCACCACCATGGAGTAACATCCTTGCAGCCAGGGGCATGAGATAAAAATGAGCCTGGGAGACAGGGACTGAATGCTTGATTGATTTATTGCATCAAAATTTAAGCTTTCAAATCTTCTCCCTTTTTGTTTTTTTTTTGTTTTACCTGGTAAAGGGCAGGCACTCCAGTCTAAAATAATCATAATCATCATAAAAGGAGTCAAGCTGCTTCTCCCCTAAAAGAGTTGATTTTTTTTTTTGGATGCCTCTCTTATAGCAGGAGGATTGAAGCAAGGCAGATAAAAGCTGGAGGCTGCAAATAGAGAGGGTAAAGCCACCCACACATTGTAATAACAACCAGTATTTTAAATCTGGCACTACCTTTGGAAACATTTACGGTTTTAAAACATAATTATAAAGATACGGGGGCTGAGGGGGGCGGTGGGAAGAAAGACACACACTGAAAAGAAGAAAAATGAGTGAAACAACTGTTTAATTTCTTGCTGTCATTAATACCAATGTATTAAATAAAATCTCGCAGATGAATAAAATGACTCTGCTGAGACAAAAACAAAATTCCATTGGACTGGGCCTGGTTTTTGCAAATAGCAATATGTGTATGCAAAGGAATTCCTTGTCCCTGAAAATGTTTACAACTCAGAAATAATTGAAATCAGAAGCCAATCCTTTCCACAGAAGAAAAAAACCCCTCTTTTTTAGGTGCATTATTTCTCTTTCCTTTTCTCCCTCTCCATTTCTGGAGGTAAGACTCCCTGTAGTTTTAACCCCTTCCAAGCTCAGATCAAAGCAGAAACCAAAATTGCCTTAGTGATGTGCCAGGTTTTCCCTCAGTGATTTTGACATTAACAAACCTCTGTGCCTGGGTCACTGTCACAGAAGATAGGTGTGGCAAATCACTTCATCTTTGTTATTTTATGTTTTTCAGACAAAGACTGAAAAACAGTTTAAGGATTTTAGGGAGTCAAAGAGCCTCTGAAAGAAGAAGGATCAGCATTCCCCTGTTGTTTTAGACACTTCTTAACAGACTATAATTAGGAGTTATTGAAAGTTGTGTAGAGAAACAATTCTATTAGAAGAAAAAATGTCCTGGTGACCCCTGTTTTGCCTGCTTTCCACGCACAAGGACTGTACGGCCCAAATTCCTCTAACTTCCCCTGCCTCTTCCTTTGCGGGCACCTTTAGTTAAGCCTATATGAAAAACCTAGTGTGCACAATGATACTTGGACCAGCAGCAAGCTCTAGGAGGTTTCCTGAAGGACCAGCTGCTTCAATTACTAGGCTGTTTTGATACATTCCTAAGAAAATTATGGCCTGTTTTCTTTCTTTAAGGGCATGCCACAAGAAATAGCATACCGTATGTTAATTCTGATGTAACTTGAAGCATTCAGTTTGCTCAATGGAGAGAGGGAGAACTTGCTGTACGCAATTTCCTCTATGTGAAGTCCCCAGGTTCTTGAAAGGGAAAAGCAAACATGGGCAGTTGAAGACGTTTTATTTTGTTTCTCCCTCAAAAACACCCAGAAGTGTAATATCAGCTGTGCTCCCTTTGTGTGTTGGAGGATGACGTTAGGAGAAGACAAGTTTCCAACCTTGGAGACACCTTGGAGACACCTCCCACCACATTGCTTCTCCAACATCCAGGAAATCACCAAAAGCTTTCACTAAAATAGAATCCCAGAATCATTTAGGTTGGAAAAGATGCCCTGAGATCATTGAGTCCAACCATTAACCCAACACTGCCAAGCCCACCACTAACCCGTGTCCCCAAGGGCCACTGCTACATGTCACACTTCCAGGAATGGTGACTCCACCACTTTCCCAAGCAGCCTGTTTCAGTGCTTGACCACCCTGTTTCAGTGCTTGACTACCCTTTCAATGCAGAAATTGTTCCCAAGATCCAATCAAAACCTTCCCTAGTGCAAATGCGGCTTTGACTTCTCAGCAGAGGAAGTCCTCCTCACTGATCATGTCAAAGAAACATATCAATGCTCACAGCCTGCTTGGCTCTCACACATAACAGGGCAAAGGGATGTTGCCATTACTGGATTCAGCTTCTTCAGGAAGTGCTTGAACAGTTTAGTTTTGAATAATTTTGGATCACGTGCTTTTTTTCAGAGTTTTGTAACATATGTGGCAGGCCTCATTTTTTCATCTGAGAAGGCTGCCATGAACCTCTGTGGTCTTTTTCTCACTACTCGTTTAAACACTACCTCAAATTACAGAAATCATTCAATGGAAACAAATTGTTTGGAAATGTAGAAGCCGGGGGAAAGGGCAGTGCCAATTTTTTCCTCCTGATTTACATGAGGACATTTTTTGTTTTGTCCAAAATGGGATCCATTTCTCATGTTCAGTTGCCGCTGGACCTGAACCTCAGCTGTCCTGTCTTCAAACAGTCCAGGTATGATCTCCACAGGCAAGAAGAAAGCCTGGGTATTAAGAATGGCAGTCCTGTACCTGTGCTTGGATTTTGTGCCAGACTCACAGCCCCAAGGAAAGCAGGTAGAGGGTGGTGGTGGGGTCAGAGATCTCTTGACAATCTGCACACACACAGCTGAAAAGCCAGAGGGTCCAACACAGAATCCAAGATGTCAGAGTTACTGTGCCACTTGTAGGGTATTTTAATTAATTAGTAAATTAATTAGTGATCTCAAAACAGTGTCAGCTGGAAAGGCATACCGTGTAAGCACAAACTAGACTGTGATTTGTTCCAATTCAGTTTGGTTTCAGGGCATATGAGATTTTCCAATAAGATCAGGTCATGCGTGTCTTTGTCCATGAAGATGGAGAGTAGCAGCGCAGCAGCAAGGCAGCAATCTCTTTTAAGATCAGTGCGTGGCTCTGTCTCACAAGATTGTACTGAAAAATGCTTAAGATGAGGTGAATTTGTTGTGAAAAGACACAAAACCAGAGGTCTGTGGATTTCTTTTACTGTATTCAACACTCACTGACTGCCTACCTTGAAATTACTACATGCAACTGAATGGAGACTGTACCTAACATCATATATTTTTAGTGTCATTAACACATAAACATTGTGTAGCAATTTCAGTCTGTTAAACAGGCCAGGAATTGGCAAAGATGCTGGCATGGAGATTGCTTCCTGCTTCTGAAAGTGAAATGGTGCTAATGACACCCAAAACAGCAGTGGAAAATGTATGCTATTGCATGACACAGTCACCAATAGAGAGGAGTGACCTTCAGAGGTAATGATTGTAATATTTAAGTGCCTACATTTCCCCAGATGCTTGCTCCAAATAACAACAGGCATTAAGACAGGGTCAAGATGGGCTGAATTGCAAAAGTACCCTATTTAGCATACAGTCTTGAGGCATGTGTGTGACATTTCAGCTGAATCTGGTAATACCTGGCTCAAGTCTGTGTGCAGCCTCTTACATCTGCAAAAATCCTTATCTAATGTCCCTTTAGGTAGCATTTGGTGCTGAACGGCCTCTTACTGCCTCCAAAACGTGGTGCTAATTAACGTGAACCAAGTTACAATATGTGCTAAAGATTCCAGCTTTGTTACTTATTTAATGAGCTTTGTGGGATTTGAACATGAGGCTCAAAGTAACAGGGGAAACCTCATAATTAGTTTCAATTAGAAGAAGTTCCTACACATTACAACTATTTGATAAACTGCGGAGAACTACTGAACAGATACAAATCACTGGTGTTGTTTCATTTGTTGTTATACTTATTTTCTTCTTAATTAGTGCTGATTGGCTTATGATCCTAATTAATGCAAAGGAATTTGGAATGGTATACAATGGTATGGTTTAGAAGATGCCAGAGTGTACAACTGCTAAATTATTGCTAATTGTTATTTACACGAGGACAGGAAGACTAAGCAATGTGCTGCCTAATTAGCATTAAAGATATGCTTTCCATTTCCAAATTAAATGAAGGCAAATGGGATAAAATCATTACAGTTACCAAAAAAATCCTCATCCTTCTCTCTAAAAGTCAATAGTTGCACTGCCAACAATTTTTTAAAACAAAAAAAACAACAACCCAAACTAGCCAAGAAATAAAAAACCTTCAAGAAAATGTAGACCCTTAATCCAAAGTGGACACTGCTAAAACCTTTTCAGCTGCCACTTCAAAGTGTTCAATGCTATATCCATTACAAGGATACATTACGAGCAGCAAGGACCGTGCCAATCTTAGTTAGGGAAGACTGCAGAGATTTTAGCAGCCAGTGCAGGTGTACCCAGCCGACAGTATTGCTCTGCTTCAGTGGTTACAAAGGGCTGGTATCTTCAGTTACTCCCTCCAGAGCTACGTGGGAAAGGGTCCAGCCTTGAAACACCAAAAAAACCTGGACAAAACTCCTGAACTAAATTGTGGTTTGGCCACCAGCTGGTTTTTGTATTCACTTCATTGCTTCTTCATCTTCCTCATGGCCTGTACAAGTGTCTTTGGTCAATCCATTGGCACTGGTAGAGAACTCATCGATACAGATTCACATACCCTTACCAAGGTCTCTGTAAGAACAGTGGTTCTTACAGAAGAATTCTTTCATACATAAAATGCTGTGTCAGTGTCATGGTAATTATCTCCCTTTTTTTTTTTTTTTTTTTAATCACTCAACATTGGAAACAAGATAAAAAAGTCTCACCATTATGATTTATGGAAAACTTGTTATGTGAGAAAGGAAAAGCCCAAGGCATTTTAAAGAAAGCTCCAAATTCTTTTTTCTTTCTTTATATCAGTTTTGACGGGTCTCAAACAACATAATGTGCAGTTGCTGTCGCAGGACTTCTGTTTGCACTGTGATTTCTGTAAAAATAGACATTTCAGAGCAGACATTTCATAGCTTTAATGTATTTTTTGTTTGTTTCTTTCTTTTTCTGCTCTCCTGTATCTCAGTGCCAAGGGAATAGCCAGGATGATCTAATAGGTCTTTTTTATCTCTGATTCCCATGATTTGATGAAAAACTATATTCTGCACACTTCTCAGTCCCATACACAAACATTTTTCTTGGCCACTGGTCTATGTTTAAGGATGTCATTCACTTCTCAGGGTTTCTGAAGGTTACATTTTTATACATACGTAGGCAAGCATATATTTGGTCTGTAGTACCTCCAATTTCCTGTTTTTGAAAACACTTGAAATTAAAAAAAAAAAAAATCACCCAAAATACTGTAAAGTAAGGGAAACTGTAGATATTGGATGTTTTCTGACTAAATACTTGTATACACATACACATCTATGCTATAAACATACAATTGCATATAACAGGGCACTGCCACTGCTTGTCTGAGTCGTCTTGTTCCAATTTGCTTCAGGGCTCAGGGAGTTTGTGCTTCGCTGCCAGCCAGGGGCCTTTCATTTACCAGATCAATGCAGATAGCTCAGCACAGGCCTGCAGTGCTGCTGAATGAAGATGCAGGCTTGTGCATGAAAAATATACAGTTTTCCTGGAGAAAAATGAGCACTGGAATCTGAGCAACAGACATTTTTGTGACCAGCCTGCACTGAAAGCTCCAATCCAGCAGCACAGACCAAGTTCGCTTGGACTTCATTCTTACTTATATGAAGTCTTCTTTTAAATTATAAAAGTGGCATTTTTCCCTATTCGGGTTTAGCCTGCCAAACCTACCAAAACAGGGCTTGCTGCAAACGGGAACTCAGCCTGCAGAGTTTATTGATGCCACTCGCATGCTTGAAGCTGAGTTTGTGCTTAGGTTGCTTCCTGAAGCCTGAAGGCCTTTAAAAGGTTTAATTTTTGTCTTGAATGCTCTTCACTTCTTTCACCCCCACTGTAGCTCGCCTCTTCCCTCCTTCTCTCTATACGAACAGACCCACTCTTCCTCCCAAGCACCCTCAGCACCCTCTTACACGCAGTACAGCTGCTGGGTGCCATCCCACACACAGTCTTGGTGTCACTGCAGTGGTGGGTGACACCAGAATCACATGAGTCTTCGAGGACCCATTCAGAAAGAAGTCAGCCCTATTCCCTGCTGTACCTTTCCCCGGACCATCATCTCACATGTCAACGTTTTCCCCAGATGAACCATTCTAAAACACTGCAGAACTGCATCATGCTGGGATGCCCCACCCCTGGAGGTGTTCAAGGCTAGGTTGGATGGGGTTTGGAGCAACCTGGTCTAGTGGAAGGTGTGCCTGCCCATGGCAGCAGGAGCGGAATGAGATGATCTTTAAGGTTTCTTCCAACACAAACCGTTCTGTGATTCTATGGTCTCACAGCTTTCAGGTTTTATGTCTTCCACATGTCTCCTCTGGCTCACTTCTCTGCCTGCAGACTCATATATTTTAACCTCTCTCATCTCTGGGGCTCTCCAGACACAACCAGCTCTTGCTCTTTGCCTTGCAAGCATCCTCAGAAACCTTTCTTTGCTTTGCTGTGGAGCTGAGGACTGCTGGCCATCCTCTGCCCTGCTGCAAAAATTCACCAGCTTTCAGCTCCCACCCTGCACACCCCTGTGCATGATCTGACCTCCGTTTGCTCACTGAAGCCTCAAGGTCTTGCAAGAAGAGAGCACTGAGAGACATGAAAATGTGAAGGACCTTGAGGGGAGCACACAAGGAGCAGCTGAGGTCACTTGGTCTGTTCAGCCTGGAGAAGAGAAAACTGAGGGGAGACCTCATAGCTGTCTACAACTTCCTTGTGAGGGGAAGATGAGGGGCAGCATTAAATTCTTCTCTCTGATGACCAGTGACTGGACCCAAGGGAATCACCTGAAGCTGAGTTAGGGGAGGTTTAGGCTGGGTGTTAGGAAAAGGTTTTTCACCCAGAGGGTGATTATGCACAGACACAGACTTCCCAGGGAAGTGGTCACAGCCCCAATCCTGCCAGAGTTCCAGAAGCGTTTGGACAATGCTTTCAGCGTGTGATGGGATTCCTGGGGCAGTCCTGTGCAGGGCAGGAGTAGGACTCGACGATGCTTGTGGTTCCCTTCCAGCTCTGGATGTTCTACGATTCTGTGCTGGAGAAAGACTTTCCAGCTGGGCCCAACTCCAGCCCACCACGGCAGTGCCGGCACAGGGGAGCAGCACCGGGCATGCCAGGCCTGAGATGAAGCAAGGTGTCCCTGTCAGCACTGGGCATGCCAGGCCCGAGATGAAGCGAGGTGTCCCTGTCACCAATGTGCCTTTCAGGCCGTGTTCCTGGCACATGGGGCCCCGCCTGCCCGCAGTGCCTCGGCGGGGTCCCGCACGTCGTTCCCTCGAGGAGAACACGGCGCAAGCACAACGGGAGGCAGCAGCAGGGCTCCCTGCCTTGCCAGCCTCACAGGTGAGATCCAGCACATTTCCAA
Organism: Ifrita kowaldi; assembly: GCA_013398055.1. NCBI lineage: Eukaryota > Metazoa > Chordata > Aves > Passeriformes > Cinclosomatidae > Ifrita > Ifrita kowaldi. The sequence continues at coordinate 422,318 of VZRS01005032.1, read as the reverse complement.
TTCCCGTTAAATTGACTTCTCGTCCTGGCTACGGAACAATGTGGATTTTATTTTTCTCAATGGGTTTTGCCAAGTTAGAAGCCTTTTATTGTCTGGTTTGAAGCGTAATCTGGCTGCGAGTGAAATTAATGGCTGCTGCGTTATTCATTTCACCTGAAGCAAGGACAGGTCTATGTATTTACCCAGGACCTGGTACTAGCACCTAGCACAGGAGCATCTGGGAGGCACTGGAGTCCTATACCTGTTAACTTTGGTTCAGCCCATTGACCGACATTAAGGAGTAGAAGATGAAAAACACTCTATGTTCTTCATTTATAGGCTGGTGGGGGAGAAAAAAGCCTTGGGAACAATGAGGATTAAAGGAGACATTCAAATTTGGAGGACATTTCCTAAACCTTATAAGAAATTTATATAAGGTCACATTGAAGAACTCCTTGAATACGTATCTTTCAAATCATCTGTACCTCTCCAATTGACAGACTGACAACATTAATAAAAATCAGAGACTGTGAACTAAAATCAGAGCCTGCCTCAGACTTAGACATTTTCAATTCACAGAGCACTGCATGCGGATAGCTTGCTGGACTCAATGCCTTAAGCTAAAAATCAGCTTCACATTCTCCCTCCCGGGCTGCTGCAGTTATCATAAAGTTGTTCCCATCCAATGGCTACAAAGCAGCATCTGTAAAATGAGAATATTGCCATTCCTGTTGCTAGTGGAGATGATCCTGTTACAAGAACAGCATGAAACAGGCACTAATTCTTTGAACTGCTTTCTCAGACCTCTATGTGAGGGTCTAGGAAGGCTGGCTGTAGAACATTGTGGATGTTTGCTCTGTTATGGATTTACTGTCCTTGCTAAAGAGAAGAAAAGATATTTTTCTGACACTATTGCATCCAGTACTTTTTTTGTAATCATTAAGCGCAATTATCTTCTCACTTAACACACAGGAGAGCCTTGGAGGGGGCCATTTGACTTTGCGCTTAGCAATTTATCTTGGATAGATTTGTAAATAGATGGAAATTTTATCAAACACTGTGATTTTGAACACAAGCATCATGAAAATACTCGGTTTCTCCCTGATTTTAATTGGGATTTGTTGACCTTGTGTTTAGCAAGCCTTGAGGGCTCACTTCACCTCTGCGACCACGTCACATTGGCAACTTTCTACCGCTCAGGGAACAGAGTGAAACACACCCACCAAGGCACAAGGTGAGGATGACTTAGTTGGAAACTCTCTGATCATAGAATGATAGAATCATTAAGGTTGGAAAGGCCTTCTAAGGTTGATTTCAATCATTAGCCCAGCCCTGCCAGGTCCTCCACTAAACCATGCAACCTCTGTGTATCCATTGTATATCTAACCCCCAAAATATCCCCCGGAGAGAGTATCTCTGATAAAAGCATCAGCCACCCCATGAGCAAAATGAATGTCCTGATTTGGTCCTAATTCATAATTAGAAACAATAAGTTATTTAGGAGGAAGACAGCTGCAATGAAATAATATATACAACACACACGTGTGCAGAGGTGATGTTTTTAAGAACCACATAAAAATATGTAGAAATATACAGAATGCATGCTACTCTTAACTCCTAATGCACAAAGGCCTTGAGATCTGCAGAGGAAAATTTCTACAGCAGAAAAAAGTCTCTTTTTATTACCACAATTATTGATCCAATTAGTGCTTTTTTTAGAACAACACATGGCCATTTTCCTCATCTTTTTCTGGTAACCAAATCTCCCTCCTCCCTCTTACCCTGAGTTTTACTGTTATTGGCTTTAAATTAAGTCAGCAAACGATGGAATTTTTTCACAGTCTCACCAGTAAAATGGTGAAGCATAAAAAGAACGGTGTCAAATCATATCCTCAAAGCTGATTAAAAGTAATCCTGCAGATGCTAAATATGGATTACCACAGCAATTACTGAAAATTCATAACCTTGCTAAAAAGGCATTCTAATGGAGTTCTGCAGCATGCTGTAGTTAAGGGCTGTTTGCTTTTTTTAAAACAATTTGCAGTAAAATGTGTGGAAGTGTGGTCTCATACAAGCTCCATCCAGTTCTGAATCAAAAATTGTTTATGGCTGCTGAGACCTCTCCTGTGGTATTTGAAACAACCACAAACAGTGTTTTGGCTATCTCTATCTGCTCTTGGACCAACTTTGACCCACATTATGTCCTCGTTACGTCTCTTTTACAGCTTAAAAAGGTTTGAAATCTATTTCATTCCTAATTTAAGGCCATTTCATGCTATAAGTTGCTCTAGGAAAAAGACGCTTATTGCATTAAGATCTGTATGTTCAAGTCTGTCTACTACACAGACTTTATTTAAAACACCATTACACCCTATCACTGGTGATAAACTAATTAACAAGAATCTGGCCATTTTTAACTCACAGCCATTAAATAATAGATGTGAGCATAGTAATTATGAAAACCTTTTCATATCCACGCTTTAATATAGATTTAGCTTTATTTTCAGTGACAGCCAAATCTCTGCTGAGCTTCAGCAAATTTTTATATTGGCAACTCCACTACAGCTGTCATTTGCACCAAATATCAGTGTTAAAAGTTGTCTTTTCCATGGCTGAGCTCAGATGGCAAGAGAAAGTCATCTCCCAGCTTCAGAAACGTAGAAAAAACCCACAAGTATGGATAAGTGCTCCTCTGTGTTTTGCCGATCTTTCTGGCAATGCAACTCTGTTGACAACAGCAGAGGACTAGGAATGTAACTACAGTAGACTCTTCCTGTCTTCCTGAAATTAACTTTTTCTAGACTGAAAATTTATGACCTTTTTCCAATAACAAAAAAAAATAGATAAATTTGGGTTTCACTCTATTTTGTCTAAGTGAATTAATTTCCTGTAGATCTTCTTTTGCAATACATGAGGAGACGTTACAGCTGTAGGCTTTTTTTTATTCTTATCATCTCCACTTAAACAGCAAAAATTAATAAGAATTATCTACACATGAAGAAAAAACTGCTTAAGTGCAACTTAAAGCCTTCCTAGATGAGAGTGTTACAGAGTGTAAGCCCAGGGACGAAATAATTTGATCTAAAGTTTGTTTAAGGTTAACACATTCTTCTTCCTAGTGACTTGGAGGCAGATGGGATATATTTGCCAGTTTTGAAATCAGATGCCTCAATTACTTTTTCATTTCTCGATAAAAGGAATGTTACTCTGCATATGGGGGAATCTGATTACAAAGGTTCAAATACTTTGCCCTTATCTAGCATTAATCCGTGAATGTCATATTGAAATGTGATCCTTCTACCTAGGACTGATAATATCAAAGCAAACAAGAAAGAAATATGTTTCAGCTGATAAAACCATCTTTCCTGTAACAACAAATGAATTTCATGAATCATATACTTAAGAAATAAAGAAAAGAAAGAAATATAGAGAGAGAGTCTCAGTATTTCTTTTCACACTTGCTGCAGTCTCCTGCTGCCCACTGGCTACAATTATGTGCTCCCAGCTGATCAGGTGGTGGTGGTCCCAGTCCCACCAGCAACCATCATGATAAATAAGCTTTTTCCTTGCTTCCACCAGCTGAGATTCCCAAGGAGATTGAGCACTAATGAGAACTTGCAACACAGGCTCTAGGGAGAGAAGACCCAAAATTGCCCTGCTTAAGAAAGATCTGTGCTTCTCCCCACTCTCTTCCAAAGGCACTAATCAATTTGAGACCTGAGGACTTATTGTTGGACTGTTGGACTTACATCCTACTCTTTTCAGTCTGTGCTCAGTCTCCACTGAACAGAAGATGCAAAGCTAATGGAGTTAAAAAGTTAGATTTTTTCCAGGCTGCTGATGCCTTGCCTCAGAAGAGTTATCTTTTCTGCCTGCGCCTGTTGAGGGAAGAGAAAAGGCTTTTAATTATATCTGTAAAGGATTATCCCCATCTCTGCAGAAGGGCTCTTGACATTTTTGAAGTCTAGGCATCTTCTGTTGCGCTAGCAATGGAGTGTGTATGATAGAAGCAGAGCGTGCCCTTCCAAGTTGGTAAAATGACCTATGCTGCTAATGGCAAAGCCCTCAAAGCTTTCTGTTTAGCAGGATCCTACACAAATACAGATCAATAGCTTCAATTTGATTCTCACCAGTCCATCTGTAAAAACAGTATCATTCATATGTCTGCTGTCAACACAATCTCTCTCTCTGATCCAAACAATTTGTTGTTTCTATTTGTTTAGAAAAAACTCCTCTGAACATTCAGATTAATTTGAAAAATCTTCTCCTTTTCAACTACTCTGTGCTTCATATTAGTTTAGCCCTATCTTCTATTCATTTGAGAACAGTTATCACACAGAAATTACATTATATATCCATATATCAGGGAGTGGCTTTGAATGATTCTTTCACTAATACTCTAATCATGACCTTAAACTAAATAGCTGATAGATTTTAATATAAGACACAGGTACTTCTTCTAGATGGTAAGAGCATTGTTTACCCTGATGGAGCTGATGCTGGAGTGCTATTTGGAGTTTAAGGAGAAACTAGCACGGGAAGAATGATGGGAGTTTTGATTTGCCAGGAAATATTACATGAATTACTGCAGCCTAAGTAAATGATGAGTAAAGGCACAGAGGATAACAATCTGCAGGTGTTTGATGGAGGCAAACATAGAGGAAGAACTTCTCTTAGGGTCATCCAAAGGGTAAAAGTGGCATCAGTGTTAGATGGCCAAGCTAAATTAATAGTTTTTCTCCACCTCTAACAGCTATGATTCTATTACATTAAAGCAGAGGAAAAACTACAGAGAAATCCTGATGCCATTTCTAATCCAGACCCTCACTGACAGATTAAATAGTACGGTAGATTGCAATTTCTTCTTCTGTAGTCAAATGTTAATTAGATTCCTCGCAGCTGTCTGTATATCCTGAGTTGGCTGATGAGCACATTAACAATATGAACTGATTCAAGAGTAAAAACGAAACTTCCTTGTGCAGGATAATGACACATTTGAAATACAGACTGGTTCACCAAAACACAAACCCCGCCAGTGTGCAGTAGCTCTGTTCCATAGCTCTGTTCCATTTTATACTATGTGCAAATGGCTCTGCTGCACCGGCAGAGTCCAAATAATTTACGAATCCCAGCCCTCCACTAATGTAGATATACTTGAAAAAAACCCCAGAGAAATTGGAAGTGAATAAATATTTTTTTTCCATCTTTTGCAAACAGTCATAGAAAACAGTTGAGTCACCTGACACTTCCAAGCATTCCTCACATATCTGTAAAATGAGGAAACATTAGTTCTCTTCTTAGTTTATTTTTGGTAAAACCTCCTAATGTCCTTGCCTCTAGCCAAGTGTTTAACTGGAGATGGAGAACTCTGTCCCGTTATATAAAATTGTCTTGAAAATGGCTCCTGCATAGTCAGTTTTGTTTCAATTATTCTAAAGTTAAGAATTAAAGTTCAAATTTGAAACAAAACAATCAATTGAATTCTTCTCAGAGACAAACAAATAGAATACTAAGAATGTGTGTTTAATTCTACTTTGGACTCCTGCTTTTAGGTTAGATTGAAGTCACTGCTTAAACATGCAATCTACCCACCTAAATCCTAAGGCCAGGATTTTGACATATGCCTTTCTACTAAAATGAGTGAAACTTCAAAACTCGTGTTTTGCTGGGCTTTGAAAAATCTATCTTTTGTTTTAAAACCTGGCTGAGTATTTACATAACAGACTGAAACATCTCTAGCTGTAACTGTAAATTTAGAATAAATGATGTATATATTAAAAATCTGGAGCATAATTTTAAAACATCTCCTACTACATCCTCATAAATTAGGGCAGATAGGTGAGCTGATATCACCTCCAACTCAATCAAACGTAAATCCACTTGCCATATTTCCACTTGCTGTTTATTTGACAGCAGTTTTGTGGGTACTGCCTAAAAATGTCCTTTGAAGGGAAATACTGCAGCAATTACATTACTTTCTGTAAGTCTGATGTTTTGTCCTTTTGAAATAATGAAATTAGACCTCAGGTCTGAAAAACAATCCTGTAATGGAAGGAGAGTGGGATATATGATCTAATAAGTCCTATGATTGCTACTTATGATCTAATTGCCAGTCAAATAGAAAGCCTTCTTTAAAATAACATCTGATCTTTTCTTCATTACATCAAAAAATTTGCTTGAAATGTGACGGCACACGAGGAAAAAAAAAGATATTTTTGCGCTTTACCGATGCAGCCTCTATTTGAGCACTGTTCTTGTGATAACCACATAAAGCATTCCTGTTCAAAGGTTCTGTTATTGTCAAGGAGATGAATTATAAAGCAACTTTATATTGTGCAATCTGCAGATTTTATTGACAAAGTTGTCAGGGGCAGAAGAACTGGGAGTCTCTCTGCTTGTCATGGGATAAATAAGAGGATCTACAGAGCTCTCAGCTTCATTCAATTTGTTTAGATACAAGTTGACTGGGAGCATTGATTCGATGCGAGACCAGTTATGGATTTTTAGGTAGGAACATACACAGTGGGGAGAAATAGATGGCTCTAAAGTGAATGCAAGGTTGCAATTCACTGGGGAGGCTGCAGAGATCGTGCGAGCCCAGCTGTATAAGCATGCTGGATCAAGGGCAGATGGGTCTGATCCTCCCACAGAAGTGTTTTCTCCGCCTACCCCAGCAGCAAAATATTGCTTGACCTCTTCTCCCGTGGGGGAGCACCATGACAGGTTATATTTGTGTGCTAGGGGGTCTTGATTCATAGTTCCTCATTATTTAAAGCTTAGTTTCCCACCCATACTGCCACAAACAGAGAAAGTCTCAGCTGCTAAGTAATTGAACCACCAAATTCCAGCTAATTTGCTGGTTAAGACATGCCAGAGCATGAGATTAACACAATATTTTGCCTTCTTATCTGTTAAAAAGTATCTGCTTGTTGAAGGTGTCCTGCAAAGCCAGTACGGCTAATGTGAATGATCAAATAAACCCCATGATCCTATGCTCCTCTCTCACATCATCATGATTTAATTTAATCATGATGATTAAGCCTGGTCCTGAAAACTCTTCTTTCCTCCAGGTGGGAATACCTGAGGAGTCAACCCATTGGAAGTCCAAACCCAGTGTGGGTTTCCCTAGACAAGTGAAAGTCAGCATAAAAACCAATGGGATTGAAAGGCTTGGGTTGTGGCTGAAGAAGGAGATCAAACTCCGGCAGAACATTCAACATCAGCTGATGTTTCAGTAACAATGGAAGTTCCCTTCCACTTCTCTGCCAGCTGAGCTTATGAAGTATTTCTGCTGGGTGCCTCCAGTGGTGCTGTTGTAAAGATGGATGGTGCTCAGTGCAGGAGATGAAGAAAGAGGCAAGGGAGGGTGGGATTTATCTCATATTCCAGCCACCTAAAAGTTATATATCTAATCTTAACCAGTCATCTAGTCTGCTCCATGAGGACAGGAAACTGTCATGTTGATTCAAATCTTTGGTTGTATCTCCAAGAGGATCTTTGCTGCAAAACAACTCATTTCAGGCTGAAAATCCATTACATTGCAATTTTCACTGAGTTTCAAGCTGGATGGGATTTAATCTGAAATCTCTGGAATAAAGGATTGCTTCCTTAGGCTTTTCAGCCATGTAGGCACCATCTATTATATCAGTTATCAGGTTCTGACATTTCAGAACCCATGCAAGATAGTTCAAACATATGCTTTGTTGCTCTGCATGCTGCTGAAGTAATTAAAAATGGAAAATGCTCTGAAGCCTTTTGCTGGTAATGGTACTTTAAACATAAAAGCTCTCCTTCATCCTTGTTGAAACTATTTGGATTTGCACTGGTATAAATTACTTGTTCAGCACCAGTGTAGTTCTTGATTTAATATAACACTGGAGAGAGAACAATGTATTTAAGAGGATTTTTTTTTCCTTTGAATTTATTTTCTTTCAGTCAGACCTCTAGGTAATTCTGTTTACTTTTCAATTCCCAGCGTTGGTGAGAAACCTGTAATGTTTTGATCTTTCAAATATTCTTCACAAAATGCTCCAAGGTCTTTATCTGACAGATAAATCTGTTCTTCTGTTTTATTATTTGTTCAGGCAGAGTTATTCCAAACTAAGTATTTAAACATTGTGTTCCTCACCACAAGTTTAAGCTGAAAGGCAAAATGCAATTTTTCCTTACTGGGGTGAGCTGTCTCAATAAAAATCTAAAATAGAAAATGAATTAAAAATATATGATCCATTAAATGTAACTTTGCAGGCTGTTTTCAAGTATTCTGACAATTTTCCAGCATCATTCCATTTTAAATAACAGATCATTAAAACAAAGCCATGAGAATGTTATCAGCAGATTTCTAAAGAACAGTGATTTAGGAGATCTGGCTCCTACTGCTAGATATAATCCAAGTTTGGGAAAGACACTTAGCATCTCTGAATCTTGCCAGAGTTTCATAGAAGGATGTTGAAGAACTCCAGCCTGGACCAGAGCCTGCTTCCCAGCATCAGCAGCTCTCAGTCACTGGAAGTGCTGAAGGACTACCCGTGACAGATGGAAGTAGAGAACACCAATAAATCATAATGCAGGGATGCTCAGATTTTAAGGATAGGGATCACATTTCACTGAGTGTGTTTCCATCAAGCCAAGAGATTTGTGTGTGAATATACCCCAGCAGGCAATCCAGATCTGCAATCTTTCAGCAATGAAACGTCTACACTGTGGTAATCACAGTCATACCTTCATTATTGCCCTGGTTTTCTTTTGTCCATATTGCCCATATTCAGGTGTCTGAGTCTGGACCTGAATCCCAATCCTTCTCCTCATATTTGCATCCCATCATAGAATCAAAAATCACAGAATTATAGAATGGTTTGGATTGGAAAGGACCTTAAATATCACCTAGATCCAACCAATGCCGTGAACAGGGACACCTTCCACTAGACCAGATTGCTCCAAGTCCTGTCCAGCCTGCCCTTGGACACTTCCAGGGATCCAGGGGCAGCCACAGCTTCCCTGGGCAGCCTGTGCCAGAGCCTCACCACCCTCACTGTAAAGAATTTCTTCCTGATATCCAATCTAACCCTGCCCTCTGTCAATTTGAAGACATTCCCCCTTCTCCTGTCTCTCCAGACCCCTGTAAATAGTCTCTCTCCACCTTTCTTGTCAGCTCCCTTCAGGTACCAGAAGGCCACAATCAGGTCACCCCAAAGCTGCCTCTTCTGCAGGCTGAACAAACCAAATTCTCTCAGCCTTCAGCAGGGTAACATCCCTCATTATCCATGCAAATGGTGGCTGTCTGTGATTAATCTGTCACACTGTTTTCCGTCAGCCTTCCACTTAATTCTCAAATTAAACACTTCTGCACTATCTCCCATGGCATTTTTTACACTCCAGTGAGGTTTCCTCTAGTCACCCATGGAGTTATCTCACTGCTTGCCTTCCAATTCTCCATTTCTGAAGAGGTACCTACAAACCCTTTCAGTGCTGCCAGTGCCCTTCCTGTCAAACTCACCAATACAGTCCCGTTGCTCCTGCACCAACTTTTGCCCTTAATCCTTTGTTTTATAATTAGATTACAGAGGGGTTTGATTCCTGTCCTGATCAGCTCTTGTTATTTTGGGCTAATGATGATGATACAAACCCCAGTGTCTATGTGCAAGTGTTTATGCTCACAAGTCGTCCCTGATTGCAAAACTTCCATGAGAGCTAGAGGCCAGGTCAGCCCAGCCTTGCCATTGCAGCTACTGCTGGAGTGGGATGCCAAGTGCCTGGGACACACAGAGAATTGAATTTGCAAGATGTTACCTGTGCTAGTTCTAAATGCAGAACAAGCATTTGGGACTGTAGCCTAGCCACTGATACAGAAACTCTAGGAACAATATTCTGAGGTTTTCATTGCAAAAATCCACAGTGCCTTTGAGTTGCAGTGATGACAGAGTACAGCCCTTGCAAGACAGAGCACATCCCTGGAGAGTTTCAATGTCTCTTCCACTCCCCTCTTCCTTTTGCAGTAGGGAACTGCAAGTGTATTTGTAGAAGGAAAGGGCTAATTTGGTTAAGGGCATAAGACTGATAAACTCCGCCCCTTATGAAAATATCCTGCGATTTTTAATAGCCATTAAACCCCCAAAGGATCTAATTTCTTAGGATTTAACTCACAAGACTTGTTCTGCCTGTAGTAAATGGCCAAGCACTCAATAGATCTGCATTAGCTTGGTAATGTTCCTTCTGGCATTTGAAATTATGGCTAGACTGATCTGTGGCATATGGCTTAAGCTGCTAAGCGATTGCCTCGTCTCTGTTTTTCATTTGACTTGGTAGCTTCCTGAGACCCTGAATTCATCCTTGAGGATAATGCAAGCTTTTCCTGAGTGAGCTGTCATGATTTACCTACGTGATATTTAAGAGGAGTAAAGAAGGATTGCTCTAAATGCCTGACTTAACCCAACTAAAGTTTGACCCATCACACTGTATTTCAGTGTCCTTTTCGCATATGTGGTTTAGCTATTTACACTTTACTGACTGTTTTCTTTGAAAAGTCTCAGATATTGAACAAGAGCCAACCTTTAGCCCAAGGTTAACATAAACAGCAAACAAGGATAGTCCTAGAACCTGTATAGAAGCACCCTACTGACTGGTTTTGCACTGGTTTTGATAGTAATTTAAAATATGAACTTAAGGAAGTGTTGGCATGAGAAATGAAAGAATTCATCTTTTTTACAAAAATAAACTGTCATGTTTAAAATATTTATTTTATATCGGCTGCACAAAACTGGGTGAAGGACAGGAAAAGTCCACCTGGCCCCTGCTGAAATGTTTGATAGCCTATATTTGTTGCCAGAGAGAAAGAAGTATAGTGTTATTCTCTTTACAGCTCTAACATTCAAGTTTTTCCTCCTAGGCAGTGACAGGATGCTCCAGAGAACTAATGGCATTTGAGTCACAGGGCTCCAGCCTGCTGCCTGCACTGCCTTCCTGTACAGCATCACATCAGACTTCATGGGCTGGAGGAGGAGCACCTGGGACCTTTCTTTCATTAACAGAGATGTTACTGGACTTCTCAGAGGCTGAGGAGGTCAGCAGCAGGATGTGCTGCCAGTCAGGAGTTGGGGTCTCCTATGCATCTCCCAAAATCCCCTGACTCTGGCACATTGCTCCTCTCCAGGTCGCCCCCCAAGGCAGCTACTGGGGTGGGTCAGTGCCTCCAAATCACTCATTTGCTGCTCATCACAGCAGTGATCATTTCAGCAGAGACGCGTCATTAATCACATCTGGGGCCAAAGAAATCCTGGTGAGGAAAGGGAAATCTTGCCAGGGTCACTCCCGTAAATGATGCACTGCTGTCTCCGGTAGTGACTGGAGTCACTCCCGTTTCTCTCCCTGGAAAGGCACAGCCTGGCTGCCTATCCCCCATGCTGCAAAGCCTCCCTCTGGCAGAGCAGCTCTGATCAGCGCTGCTCAGCAGATCATGGCAGCCACTTACATTCACTTTACGAGTTACACAACCCGCACACTCATGCAGATGTTGTTTGCAGAATACTGGAGACGATGCCAGCCAGACACTTGGCACCAAGACCCAATCTGGGAGATGTGGAGCTTTCGAGGCTCATTCGTAACACTCATTATTTTCATATTTAATAAGAAAATTGACGCGACACATTGGGGAGGTTGGTCAGTCAGCTAGTATGGAAACTATTAGTGCAGAAAAATGAATAGCCTGGCAGTTAAATGTCTGCAACGCCCACACACTCCCTGGAAGAAACTTAGAAATAGGGTTATTCATCTGAATTTATCCCATGGTCCCTGGGTATCATAACAGTGGTTGAAAGTGGCTGAAGGTTTTTGCACTGCTTCTCGCTCAATCTGGGTCCTCTGTGGTAAACAGTGAGAGTGTTTAAGGCAGAGTTGTCCCAAGTCTCCCTCTGTCTTAAAATCCAGCAGGCAGAGCTCAGAAAATGTTCAGAAACACTTGTGTGACACAGGATGTTCCCTGGTTACAGATCCTCTGGACATCAGATTCCAATGATGGCCTCGAGGGGGGTGTGTGTGGTGGCTGGTTTTAGAAAGTCATTTAGGTACAGTGGGTCCTGGAAATCTTTACAGATACTATTTTCCACAGCCACTGTCAGTCACTTTCTAGCAGCAACAGCAAGAAGAGCCTTTGAAATTTTAAAGTAAGAAAAGACTCGCTAACAGTGGCTCTTTTCTCTTGGATTGCTACTTCCACATGGGTCCCAGTTTCAGACAATGAGAAACTTTCAAGTTCATCTTCAATTTTCCTGTATGGTTTTTTTGTGTTTTTCTTTCACTGCCTACACTACACCTCTTGAGCTATATCTGCATCAGTAGATAAAATGAGCCAGCACACACTGCCCCTGAAAACAAGTGGAATGGCTTGTTTTACTAGGATCAAAGTCCCTACCTGTAACATGATCACCTCATCTGTGTCTTGCTGACTGAAAACTATCCCTGGCTCTCGATGCCCACTGAGTCATGCTCAGCTGCTATTTGGAGAGAGTTGCCAGCCACAAACCAAAACACACCTGAGAGCAGGCTAACATCAGCTCAGGAAAATCATCCCCTGTCCTCTTTCCAACCACCAGCACAGAGGGGGAGATGCCTTTGGGTCTGCAGCTCAATTCGTCAGTTCAACACTGCTAAGACTAGTGAGTATTGAAGAGATTTGCACTCATGTTCATGAAAATAAAATTTTCCCCCAACTCTTATGATGTGATGAGTCACCTTCTCAAAGTTGCTTCCTCCCTCCAGTGACTGCAGGAGGAGCTCAGATGACAAGTTTTCACAGGTTGCCTAGCTTTTGAGTGGCTAAATTAAGTGAAAATCCCATGCTAAAGGATAAGGGACTTCCTCCATTTTTTAATCTGAATGATATTAAAACCAACCTCTACTTTGCAGGGAATGAAGAAGTTCTACTTAGAACATATGCAGTTCAGTTCTTTCCTGTGAAGTTGCCATATGGCAGGGGAGTGATGGGAAGAAGAAAAATATTGACAGTGATGATATATCTTATTACAGAGCATACGGACCAAATTTTCCTCTCAGTTACACTAGTGAAAATCTGGAGTGAACAGCCTTGTCTTGATAGGAAAATCAGATCAGTCAGTGGATATACAAAGCCAATTATGAGAATGAAACAAAAGCAAACTTGGGAAACATTATGGTATAGTAAAGAAGACATGTGGTAGGATGCCAGAAGACAGGAAGTCATTGAGCCCAGCACGCTTACTCTTCCTTTGAAAAAATCATCCCATCTACAGTAACCACAAGCGGTCAGGATCTTGTTTCATGCCTGAGCTTGGCACTCTGAACGAAAGCTACCCAAAAACATCTGTTCTGGGTTCCAAACATTTATATAGCCCTCTGTTAGAGTACCAAAGATGGCATCACATCAATGGAAAAGAAGCATTGCAGAAGAAAGCAGTTCAAGGATGCTATAGGGAAAAGTCCAAAATTAACACAAGACCTGCAATGTTTTACACCCCAATAACTATCACTTATTTCTTGCTGAACATCCAGCTGATTAAAACTTCAAACTGTGTTTGACAGACAAAACCAGAAACTGCTCCAAGGAGAGAGACCATGGTGCACTCCTATTCCATACTATTTAGAATTTAGTATTCCGTTCAAAATTATTTAGAAATACATCATGGTCAACTTAACAGCAAAAGATGCAGCAAGCAATAGGCCTGTTTCTCTACTACATTACAAAGACATGAAGGCAGATACATAGCTGAGAAGACTTCTGGAAAATTAATGTATATTTACTAAATAATAGTTGACTTATTTGAAACTTAGCTTTGCCACCAGCTAGCAAAAGAACTGTTTTATGTTCAGGATCTTTCCCAGAGTGAATAAGATAATCAGAAAGGTACAGGATTCTTGGACCTCTATGGCAGGACGATACCATTTATGTAAACTAGAAGAGGTAAACAGTGCATGAAACTCAGCCAGACAAAACAAATTCAAAACTGAAGTGGAATTACCACCTGTAATTTAGCACACAAAAGAGTTAAACTGCAATTTAATAAATAAACTATGTATTATTTTTTTTTGGAGGCCTCTGAAGACTGAATTCTTGCAAACGAGTTCAAAGACAAACTATAGCCAACTCAATGTCCACAGTTTCTTCGGAGCCAGCATAGAACATTTGGCCAGAAAAAAACAGTGCCAACTACCCAGTGCAAAGCCTATACTTTAATTTGCAAAAGCAAAAAAGCTGTGATTTATACCTCTGAAAGGAAGAAGTTAAAAAAAAAGGATCTAACAGTACGTTCTGTGTAGGTTTATTATTTTGCCAACAGTTTGTGGGTTGGATGATGAGGTACGTTCCTGAAGATTAGACATCACCATTTTTTTAAACAAACAAAACAGCAGGCAAGATCAAAATTCCCCTAAAGCAGAGGCAGTCCTTGCAAAGTTCAAGGCTGTTGTGGCTCTCCCTTGGCTCCTTTTCTTTAAAAAAAAATCGATTCATCAACGAATAGCGTTAATCAGCTTTGGCTCACAGGGGGCATTTTTGCTTCCAGTTGCGGACAATTAGAGGCACAGTGTCAACTGGTCATTAATTAGGTTGTGTAAAGCTCTGTGGATACACATTGCTTTTTTTGACATCAAAAAATTCTCATGAAGAATGGGACTGTAACATCTAGACATCTCCTGGTTTTTTCTCCTTTTAAACCAAACAATTTCCTAGTTCAGAGGAAAAGTGAAGGATAAATGGACACTGGAAGTAAGGAGTGCAGTTCCACTGACAAAAGCAACAGACAATTGAGAATCAAGTGGAGTAGGTGGTGAGCTGTTAATTCATGTGTCCAAACCTGGTAGTATCACTTGCAGTATGTCTAAGGGAAGGGTGTCTTGATCTACATAAATATTAACTGATGAAATTTAAAATGAGGATTTATGACAATATTGCCATCACAAGCTTGTCCAACAGGATTTCTTCCGGATTCCTAAACTGTCAAAACCACCTTCATGCTGGTCTTTAGTAGGTGATCCACAAATATCTTCATGATAGAGCCTCAAGATATCATTCAAATTTTGGCCAGATGTCATGGTTAAAAACAGGATATTGTTTCTCAGAGAGAAATCTTTTTCACTGTCATGACTTCCCCTGGCCACCAAAGGCCTGTTCTAAGACTGTAAATTAAAAGTCTCAATAAATACATTATCATTGTGCAACAAAATAGCTCTGCCAAAAAGAAAAAAAAAGAAGCACATGAAATCCCAAGGGATGTCATTCTTCAGCCTGAAAAATATCACTTATTGCTGAGAAAAAAGACACTCATAAGTTGCACATTGTTAGATGGCTCTTATGGGTTTCTTGGCAGTCAGTCCGGAAAATCTATTTCTTCAGTATAAATATATATGTAAAATCTTAGTTAGAACAACATAAATTAGGGAAGCAAAGGAAAAAAAAAAAAAGAATAATTCCAGATATCTGTCCTAGTGCTAGGCATAGTCTTCCAATCCCTAAAAAGTGTGTAGGCTTTAAGAACACCACTACACCACTGTCACTCTCCTACTGAGATGTGGCTGCCCATTAATGAATAAATTAATTTTGTTTGTAAACTTCATCTCCTTTGGCAATATCCAGTGCTGAAGGCATTCAGACAATATAAAGGCACTTTTCTCCAGGTTTAACTTAGTATAAAGGAAGGTGCATCCTTATTAAAATCTCATTCCTGCTCATGGCTTTTCTCTGCTGAGCCTCATACTTCATGAATCATTGCTGTTACTCTAAAATTGGTTTCCATGAAGGCTCTCTTCTTTAATGTTTTTGTTCCTAATAGAATGGTCACATTTCAACTTTTGCTTCCTGGGGAAGGATTTTGCGGAAGTATTATGAAGACAGAAAATACCCCACAAGTTTCCAAAGTGTAGGTAGCAAGAATATTTATTATTATGCTGGGAGAGAAACAAAAGGGATATAAAAAGTGATTCACAAGGACAAAAAATAATCTGTTATTCAGGGGGAGAAGGAAAAGATGCCTTCCATGGACATGTTGTGCCTTTTTAAAATTTCTACATGTCTTGTCTTCCATATTCTTTGAGTGGGATACCCGAGGTGGTAAATGCAGTACAGCAATTATTAGGTTCATCTGAAAGATGGTAATTAAATGAAACAGAGAAGTGTAGCACACTGAGTTGACATATGCTTATAGAAATACATGTGGCTGACCAGTCTTCATGGCAACTGGATTTTTCTTATTTGTGTGCATTTCGCAAACTGGATCTTCTGCCTTCATTTTTTTTTCTTTTTTTTTCCTTCCCTATTCAATTTTGTACTGTTTTCTAGGATCTTTTAAACCAATATTATGCCCCACTGACAAATTTTCCTATAGGAGTGTGATAGTCATCAAGACAACAATATCATTTGGATGAAATAAGACTCCCAAAGGAGCCCCTTAAGAGCTGGAAAACCTATAAACTTCCTACTGAAAGGTAACCTAACTTGTGATTTTGTCTTTTAAAGTAAAATATTAGAGATGCTTTATAGATTTGAAGTATTTCTCATTATGGGGAAGAAAGGATCACTGTCTTAGGCTATCAGTACACATTTGTGAGGCAGCAATAATTCTTCCAGTGAATTTCATGTTCCCGTTGAAATGTCTTCACTTTTTTTGAACAAGGCAAGGATTTCAGAATGATGCTATGTGGACAGGATCTAAAAATAAAGTCTCTTGGCAATTGTGTTAAAATAAGTGTTGCTACTAGCTTGATGTAAATAGGAGGAGAACCATATCCTAAAAGTTACTTCTATTGCCTCAGGGCATAATCACCCAGGTGGAGAAATGGCACCTGCTCTTCTTTATCATTTATCATTTTTCTGGGGGGAAAAAAAAATTCTCTGGAGAGCACAACCTTATCTGTAGAGAAGAGGTCAGTACTGCTCTATTCCTGTCTTTGGTATGTCTGCACAGCTCTATGGTTGATGGTGCAATAAGAATTATTATAAGCAAGAATGATGACACTCATTGACAATGATGCATTTAAGTCTGTTGCAATTAGCTGTTTCTCGCTCTGACACCAAGCTTCTGGCATTAGATCTCCCTGCACCTTGGCTTATCCACCCGTGAAATGAGGGTAAAGATACTGACCTCTCTTGTAAAACTAGTCTGAGATTTACTGCTGAAAAGCATCAGGTACAAATTAGGCAGAATATTTAACAGCATGTGTAACAAGAGCACAAACTCCACTGGCTTGTGGATTTTCATTGGGAGATGTGCTCTTGTGACATTCACTCCTGTCTGAACTTGATTAAAAGTGGCCATTTTACCTGAGACTCCACTGACTGCCAGAGAATTTAAAGTTTTACTTGGTGTTCAGGACATCTCTTATTCCCTGAATTAGACATTGCCCCTGGGGGGCAAATGTAAATTCTACTTTGATAATGTCATAAGGCAAAAGGATGATAATCACAGAATCATAGAATGACTTTGGTTGGAAGGGACCTTAAAGACCATGGACCATGGGCAGGGACACCTTCCACTATCCCAGGTTGCTCCAAGACCCATCCAGCCTGGCCTTGGACACTTCCAGGGATGGGGCAGCCACAGCTTCTCTGGGATAACAACAGAAAGGATGACGCTTTCTAGTTACAAAAATATGTCAGAAAAATGAGTGTCCATCCGTGTGAAAGGTCAATACAAAAGGGTCCTTTACTGGGTCCAGTTTAGTGGAAAGAACACTGCCAGGATCGAGGCATGAGGGCCAGGCAGCAATGCCAGGATTCCTTTTCCATGCTGTCAGGAGCATAAAAATCTGGCAAAAACATGCAATGCACATGAAAACATGTGTCCTTGGTGCAGGAGATCTACTGGTAGGATCATTCCAGACATCTGGATGGCCCTTCAGCCACCTCCTCCTGAGACCTCCTGCTCTCTTCCTGATGACGAGAGGAGTGGCAGCATCCCTTGGGTGTTTAGTGACATCATCTGGAGTTTAGCAGCAGATGCTCCCTCTCCTGCCTTTACCCTGCAGCCTTTCCCTGTGTTTCATATGGCAGTGGAGGCAAAGTGCTTAGTGAGTAAGTCTATAATATTTTTTCATTAGGAATTTACATATAGAAGGAATATGACTGGGAACCTAATGAGCTACTTTTTAATTTGATGAAATGGTGTGACCTGCCAAGGGACTTAGCCCAAGGAGTTTTGTGTGCTAATCTGATGCTAAGCACAAGGAGGGCTTCGGGAATACTGACTTCTCCTGGGTGTCCTGCCCACCATTGCAACTGCATGGCTATAATTAACATCAATCATGCTGGAGAAATGGAAGACCAAAAGCTACCTGGGGAACTACAGTGTTGAGAATTAGAACCTGTGCTAGCCAACACTGTCACTGGGGAGCAATTAGGTCCTCTGCAAATCATGGTAGGAGTCTCACATCTCCAGCTCTGTTCTGGCACACCTTGCTTAAACACTGAGTACAAACTGACTGAGGACTCCACTAGAGATGGTTTAATACTGACATTTAAAAAAAAAAAGGAGAGATGCCAGCACTTTGGACGGCATTCTTGGAGTGAGAATTAATCCCTCTTCCCTGTAAGATTTTAACTAGTGTAAATACATCAATACCATCCACATTTTAAGTATTCTTCTTCGTGATTCATGATGAATCAGAGGATGCAGCCGCCCTGTGCTCTGCTCAGGTACGGCGTGAAAGTGAAGTAGAAAGTGCCATCAAGTCATAATAATACACTTGGTTTGTAAACCCCGTTTCATTCCCTATGTTTCAAAGCCTTACCAGCATTAATTAATTAAAATCTTGCAACAGCTCTAGGAGTTGGGCAATGACTATTATCTCATTATATCAGCCAGTGAACGTGGAGACCCTGAAGGCCAGATTGAGACTGCCTGCTTTAGGCACTCAATTTATTCATTGCAACATCTGAAATAAAATGGGTGCTTGGCTCCAGCAGAATGATTCAGATCTCTTAGGGCAGGTGCCTGTGCAAACCATACAGGCAAGGCAGTGACAGATGCCTCTGAAGTAGGACCCAAGTGATGTTCATACATTTCTCCATCAACAGAACGGAGAGCTGTAGGCCCTTCATGTGGTGATTTAGTGTGGTTACAGGCATCCACTCTAGGCATAAGCACTAGGAAGTATTATTCTCACAAGTGTGTCAGGGTAATTGCTTAATTCAAGGCTCAACAGTGTGCAAACCTGCTTACGTGGGAATCAAAATATAAATTCCCCTCTGAAGGGCAAGCACCTGGGTTGTGGGATAAGTGGGAGGAAGCACAAGATGTTAATGATTTGAGCACTTATCCCGAAAATAGAAACATAGAGATCCAGGCTGTCCAGCCCAAGGGTGTCTGGTCCCAGCATTTCCCATTGCTCCATCTATTCCAGGAGACAGGTAAAGCTGGAGTGGAGGCACTCAGGTCAACCACTCAGCAACCAGCAGTGTGAGATGCAGAAACTAGAGAGATCAACCCAATAAATGGGGAGGTCTTTTGCTTGTAAAGCTCTATTTCAGAGCTCTATCAGATAAATGGCATGAATTGAGCTAGGCTGCAGAACAGGCATTCCCTGGTGACCCAGAGTTAGCTGCCACTTAGGAATGCCTGGGTGTTTCCATGCTGCCAGACTGACATGTCTGGCATGTCTCCTGCACCCCGGTACCCAGGTCCTCCACAGTCTACAGTCATGAGCTGGCCATTAGGGAGACATTTGTTCCATCTGAGAGGAAGGATGGGCATGGCAAAGCTGAACTGTGTGCTGCAGGTTCTGCTCCAGGCACAGCCTGGACAAGCAGCACACGGCTTTGGCTCTTTACCTGGTGCAATATTGCAGGGCTAGCCTGAAGCCTGAAGCCTCAAACCTCAACAGCCCTCCTGTCGCTCCTCAGAGCACACAGGAAACAGATGGCTTCAGAAAAAAACCCAACATTTTGGCATCTGTCTTAGGAAACAAACAAACAAATAAACCCAAACACAAAACCCCAAACCTACAAACCCAGAAATACTTAGAATTTTGCACCAGGACTACAGGGAGACGTTGTCCAGTGGAGATCAGGATCAAGTGTTGTGTGGTGTGGGTCGGTCTGCCCACTCCAGCTGCTCCCAGCTCTGGGCTGTGTGACCACAAACCAGCCTGCATCAAGCAGTTCAGAGTCACAGACTGTCTCTCTGCTTTGGACCACATAAAGAGTATGAACATGCTCCAAATTTCTCTTGCTGTGGTGTTCTGTGCTAGCTCAATATCACCTAAAACTGGTAGGTTTGGTCAAACCGTGGCTTAATGATGTGGGCGCTTTTCAACACCTGGGGAGATATTAGAAGCTTCTTACCCAGCTGTGAGTCACGATGGACTGTCACAGGCTGTCAATCACTGAAAACAAATGAAACCATATGGTTATGTGTTTAAGTTACTCTTAGGTCTAAAACACACTGTCCAGATTTATATGTAACAATCAGTTTCTCTGGGAGGTAGGTCCCTCTTCGGATGAGCCATTCCCTGGGACTTAGACACATCTAGTTTATTCTCACAGGGACTTACGTTGATTCATGAATGGTCTAAATGACATTCAGTGACTTCTTCAAGCTATGCAGTGTCTCACGAACAGAGCTGAGAAAACGACTCATGAGTTCTGAACCTAGGCTTGAGCCTGATTTATTACCATTTTTACCTGCTAGGGGTTTCTTTGATCTCAGCAAGACTCTTCACTGACTAGCAGCAGAGAAGGGGAATTTGAGTTAATGTATGCTCTATCCACTCTTTAACATAAGAGTGGCTCCTATTAGCTCTTTAGCAGTTTGTCTTTCTGTGCAAGAACTTGCACAGCTGACTTGGCTAAACTTTTAATGGGTGCGCTTCTCATGTGGGAGGAAATGTTAAGCACTGCTTATTGTTACTTAGAATTACACACCCAAATGCCATAACTCCATCCAGAGTTCCCAGGCTACACTACTATATCACAAATAAGATCTTCCTCACCGCCTAAAGTAATGTCATGATGCAGTGTAGGAGCCAAGGAATGCTGGGTTTGCAAAACACACACATTGCTTCAGATTGCAATGAATTCATTTAAGAGGAGATCAGGCAGCAAACCATTAATTTCAGAGCAATATATTTCCCTGCTCCTCTTATTTACCGAGATGTTGTCTCAGTAGATCAAACCAATGACATTACAGCAGTGTAGTGACAGCAGCCGATATCTGCCTAATATCTCGGGGAGGCATCCCTTCATCAACTGCTTCCAGTTTTCGCCTGACACATCTCCCGTGTTCAGTCTGTTCTGCTGGAAATAGGAAAGTTAAAGTTTTCCAGCGTAACTGGCTGGGTCAGAAGCTCCTGTGGGCAGCCAGGCACAGGCACACGTGTTGACTGCCCTGCAAGCAGTAAACTTGGCCCCACTGTGCCAGAGGAGGTGTGCTGCTCTCCCTGGGTGTGCTTCTGGAGGCCACGTGTGGGGAGTACACAACTCCACCCTCAGCTGAGGTGGGAAACTTGTTCAAAGTGGTTTTGAGGTTTTGTTAAGAAGCAAAACAGGAAATCTGCATGAATCTGGAGTTTAACAATTTTTTTTTAACTTGTTGCTCTCCAAGACTTTTTTTTTTGATAGAAATTAAATAAATATCTGGATGAAAAACTTTCTGCAACTGACCTCATCCCAAGTTTTTTCTGGTGCAGATGAGACTTCAGGCAGCAAAGACACCCTGGAGTAGTCCAGGGATTTTTTTTTCTTTCCTTTTTTTAGCAAATCAAGCAACTCAAAGGCTGTCAACTTGCTTAAGTGCTCTTTATGCCAACTAATCATAGCTGGAACAAAAACCAATGCTGACTATTGCTCTCTTTCCTGCCTACAGTGGAGGTGGGGAAGGCCAGAGACACAGAGCTGTAATGGCAAGTCTGTGCCATCTGGAGAAGTTCCGTATCCTCAGCTCAGCTGCTTGGGATCAGAGCCCACTGAATTCCCTCTAAAAATCTGTGAAGAGGACAACATCAGAGGGGTGAGAAGTACCAGAATAAGCCTTCCTCAGCCAACATGCTGACCCACATACCCAGTACCACCACCACTGCTGAGAGCAGCTGGTGCTCCTCTCCCTTCCTTCCTCAACCTTCCCTCTGGTAACTGTGAAAGCCATAAAAGCTGGTTTAAGAGCCTGCAGCAATGTGGGCCCTCCCCATCCCTCAGAAAGCTATGGTGAAACCACCAAGTTTCCTCAGGAGCTGGGGATGGGAAAGTTATTACTACTGACCTCAGTGTAGGGCCTATTCACAATAAAATCTTTACCAGCAGCACCACAAGCTACTGATCTTTGTGGTACATTGCTGATTCACATTCTGTGACACTCTTTGCTGAGCAAACTCTACCCAGGTGTCTCCACAAGTCTGTTTTCAGTTCTGTGTAAGGCTGATTTTGGGTCAGATTCTCTGAGGAGATAGTGCAGTTGCTCGTGAATGACAACAGGCAAAGACAAGTGAGTTACTGACGGGTGTAGCACAAATTGACTGAGCTGTATTTTGCAGTTGGGATCAACTTGACAAGCTCCTCACAGTTTGCTCCCAGTTTGTTTAGGCTGCCTCTGTGTGCTGCATAAGGCACCAGCAAGGCTTTTGCTGCTGCTCCAGCATCACTCTGACGTCAGCACTTTGATTTGATTTTCTGTCACTGTTCTTACAGATTAAATTTCAACCAGTGACCCACAGCTTGATAGCTCATTAGCAAATCCCTTCGAGCCATCCAGTCCTGCCCTTGCTTGACAGTTAACTCTGCACTGCACATACTCCTGAAGCCTCTTGAAATCTGCACTGTGCCATGAGAAACCTTGGTCAGCCTCAGTGCAGCTACAAAAGCCTATGGGGATCCGTGCCCAGGTGCATGTTCTCAATGACAAATCACTAATGTTTCTTATTATGAGTCCTTGGCTCCTTTCAAGCCATTGAGGTTGTGTTAAGGCTCCTCCATGGACAGTCAAAGCTTTCCTTTCCCACCTCTCCCCTCAGCCCTTGATCTATAGGGGAATTATTCTGACTTCCTTCTTGTTGAGACCTTAAAACAGAATGTTCTTTTTCCTTTTGTTGTCCAACATCATTATTGCAATCAGGCAGACTGAGCCCTTTTAAGTTTTCTCTTGCTGTGACACGCGGATATAAAACTCTTGGAAGGCAGTGGGGATGGAGGAGCAGCTTCAGATCATGTTCTGGAGGTCACAGACCCCAACTCTCACTTTAGCAGCTGAGTAGGACAGGATGCAGGTTGCTCTGAGTGCATGAGCATCCCTCTCACTGACAGATGGCTTAAGCTCAGATTTTCCTATGCCCAGCTTTGCGTCACACTGATCAACAAGCTCATAGCGAAGGTGCAGCCATTGCTTTGTTTTACCTCCTCTGTTCATCTGAACAGACCTCTTGTCTTGCACCTATGTTATCAGTGCCAAGAAAGTATTGTGCATAGTCCAGAGCTAAAACACACACTTTTCCCTCTAACTCTTCTTAAACTGACACTTACACAAGTACCCAGGCTGCCACCATCAAAGTGTTAACAGACCCACTTCCCCTGAGCTAAGAAAATCTTATAAATGTTGAACCAAGGGTGTTCTCAGCACCTGGCGTGTTGAACACAGACACAAGTGCCAAGTGTCCTGCTTCAGTGTGCCACTGGAGCAGTGGATGGAACTTTCCAGCCCCACACTCTCCTTTTCCCTCAGTAGATACTTCACTCCTGAAGTCAACCTCACTAATTTCAATGGGGAGACGCTTGATTTATGCTGGGCCGAGATGAGAATCTGGCCGTGATTCTTTATTGCCTTTTAAAGCCAAGAGCCCAGCAGAGGCCAATTGTGTCTGACGTGAAGCAGCTGCACACCCAACGTGGAATCTGCACAGCTTCATAAACTAGCAGTGGTCTGAATAAAAACTTCAAACAAGACATTCTGGCATTGGCCAGAGAGAGTGAAGATAAATAGCTGGGAGACGCCAAGTTGCGAAGGAAGAACTGCTTGACTGTTGGACGGAGAGCAAAGTAAGAAGCAGAAATTAGGCAGGGTGCTGGGAGGCTTGTAACACTCCCAAAAAGCAAAAGGGTCACAGCATTTAATTTGATTAATTCATCGCTGGTCTAAAAGACTTTGTACTGAGCCTCAGGCAGCGCAATAAACATACAATCATTAAGAGAGGAAATAAAAGTTAGGTTGGGTGATAAATGGTTCTGCTTCCTCTCCCAGTCCAGTTTTCCTTCTGTTTCTTCTCTTCTTGGTCAGTGCAGACATTGGAAGCAACACAGTAAATCAAGAGGTAGCATTAAAACAACAACAACAATGACAAAACTCACTGTATTTCAATTGCCTTAGTCAAAACACTTTCAAGGGAAGCTTTGCTTCACTTTCCCCATCAGCAGCGTGTCCCTTTAGGATACAACATAGGCAGAAAGGAGCAACAGTCATGCTGGCTTGGTCTCCTCTCCACAGGACTGATAGAAAACTTAGTGGAAAACAAGAAGGATATTTATTCTAAATGGGCCAGAGAATGTTTTTGGAAGTAGTTTCAGTAGTTTTGGTTTGTTTGGTTTCCTAAACATTCAGGGGCCTAAACAACTGTTTTGATGAATGTAACTGTGTTTACAAATAATGGGGGTTTTTTAAAGCTCTGATGGTAACTTTTATGGGCCAGATGGCACAAACACTCACCCTGTAACTGTACAGCGCCTG
The DNA here is from genome assembly GCA_013398055.1 of Ifrita kowaldi. Taxonomy (NCBI): domain Eukaryota; kingdom Metazoa; phylum Chordata; class Aves; order Passeriformes; family Cinclosomatidae; genus Ifrita; species Ifrita kowaldi. The sequence goes on along the minus strand of VZRS01005032.1, from coordinate 397,674 downwards.
TCCCTCACCACAGGACACAGTGGGAGGGAACAGCCCCCTACTAACACGGGGGCTTGGAAAACTTTTGCAGTTGCTGGAAGCTATGTGGGAGCCTGGGGTGTCCGAGAAAACCGCAGCAGAGGCAGAGCTGGGGAAAGGGAGGGTGGCTAATACTCTGTACATCCTTAGAAGGTGAAGTTCTTACCTGGCCCTTCTCTCATGCACTTCAAACACTGCGTGGGTCTAATGCTGTATTCACTGGGCATTGGTGAGTATCAGAGCTCACTGTGGCACTGTATGGCAGGAAACTGCTTTTATCCCCTTTGCCCAGTCAAACACTGCATAAAAGATATTAACTGCATAAAAGATATTTTTTCTGCAGTTATGTGAGAAAACTATGATATGGAAGATGGGTCTGCAAATCCTAGACCATGCATCAGTCTGTCTCTGAATTGATGCACATAATGCCGTACAAAACACCAGTCCTGTTGAGTCAAATCTTTGCTATTGAAGAAAGCCAGGTGACTTATTTACGTGTTTTGCTGGATATCTATTCAACTTCATCACCTGATATTCACTTCTTCTGTCTTGTTTCAGTGTGTAAAGGTGCATCCATGAGTATATGTGCAAGACTCAGCCAGTATAAGCATTCAATTTATGTCTTTAAGCTGGTCAGGTGAGAGAATGTTCATCCCACATGATGATCATAGAAACACAGAATCATTAAAGTTGTAGAAAATCTATAAGATCACAGAGTCCAATCATTCCCCCAGCACTGACAAGGCCCATCACTAAATCATGTCTCTAACCACCACTTTTACATGTTTTTTTGACGCTTCCAGAGACAGTGACTCCACCACTTCCCTGGGCAGCCAGTTCCAATGCTTGACAACATTTCAATGAAGGAATTTTCCCTAACATCTAATCTAAACCCGCCGGGGAGCACACTGAGGCCATTTCCGCTTTTCTTATTGCTTGTTACCTGAGACGAGACCAACCTCCACCTGTCTGCACCCTCCTGTCAGGGAGTTGTGGAGGGCCAGAATGTCACCCCTGAGGCTCCTTTTCTCCACGCTGAGCCCCTTTCCCAGCTCCCTCAGCCCCTCCTCATCAGACTTGTGCTCCAGACACTTCTCTGTTGCCCTTCTCTGGATGCTCCAGAACCTCAACATCCTTCTTGCCATAAGTGACCCAAAACACTGGGTCCAAGAGTGTGGTCCTGCTGTTTCCACTATCACTGAAATAATGCGTTCACAGAAGAATAATGAACCAACATTGTGATTCCAGACTTACATAAAATAATAGATTATTTGTGGAAAGTATTATTATATGAAAAACCTGGAAAGTTTAATTAACAAGGCAGTTGTCTACCACTATTTACCTACATCTGCCGCATACCTTAAGAAGAACAAATATGCTTATCCACTACTGAAATACTGATCCCTTTTCAGAGTAAAACTGTGCCTGATCAAGGCTAAAGCTGATACTGCTCCTTCAAGAGTAAAACCAGCACCATACAAACCAAATGAGGAGGAAAGGTCGAGTCAGATGAAATTCAGCTTGTAGCATGGCTGGACATTGACGGGGGAAGGCCTGGGAGGTTTGTAGGTAAGTTAAGCATTAATTTGTAAAGCATGTTTGCCATGCTAGCTATCCAGCATTCAGAGACTGTTGGTTACTGCTTTCCTAATAGCTGCATATGATTAACTTTATATTCCTGTAAATTTACTATGCATGGTGTCTGTGCTGTATCTGATAAAACCAATGTACTTCCTAACTGATCTTTGAGCCATGGTGCCCAATACGCAAGCTGGGCAACCTTTGTTTATACAATCATTGTTTGAAAAAAACAGGAGGCAGAAATACTGTGACAGTAAGGTAGCACAGACCTTGATTACTCTCATTACAAAGAAAAGAAGAAATGCAGTCCTGGATATAGCAGCTCTCAACCTCTGCTTCACCTCCAGCTGCATCCTGGTCTGCCGTGATTGTAACTAGGACATAACCTGCCAGGTTGTACATGCAAATTGCCATCTTATCTCTGCACCTTAAAAGGTTAAATGGGCTTTTCCTCATTATTCCACCTAAGGAAAAAGGGAAGAGGCAACTCATCTTGCTTTTTTTCTGAGGCACAAGCTACGGCATCGAGACTGCTGATCAGCAATGGAAGTCTCTTCTCCAGGATCATGAAGCAGGCAGACACATGACAAGGAGATGTGGAGTTTACACAAGGGCCTCTTTGAAACACAGCTCTACTCTCAGTCTCCCCAGCCCAGCTGCAGCACCAATCTGTGACCTCTCCCTGGGTCCCTCACCTGGGGCGTTAGTAACTCCTGGAAAGCAGATGAAAGGCTCAGCCATCCGGCTGTGCACAGTGCCTCAGGTCACACAGTGCCAGAGGGACTCCAAGACTGTTTCACAAGAGTGCGAGTTGTATCTCTGACTCTGGGAAGGAGGGAGTCAACTGAGCCGATGCTTGCTGCGCACAACTTTACAGCTCAGTCTAGGATGTGACCAAATGACATGTGGCAAGGCAGGATCTGAGACACTTTCTGTTGTATTCTTGCCTGTAGGCCAGGCTAATGCCACTGGAATAGTCTTCGGCTAAATAGAAAAGCAGTGTGAAATTAGTTTTGATTAATTAGTCTTTCTAAACACAGGAGGGTTAGATGAGCACAAGAAATTTGGCAAAAATAGCAATTTCAGAAAAAGACATCAAGAAGCAACAGGTCATGAGGAGTGGGTGGGAAGAGTTATTAACTTGTTATTATGGATGGGACACCAGCTTCTCCAGAACAATGGTGTGGAAACAGTGAGGCCACAGGGAAATTAGTCATATGAACTAAAACTGAACATTTAACCCAAAGTGGTCCCAAGAGATGTGCACTGAGTCAAAGCCCATAAGGTCTCCACTAAAGAATGGCCAGTGATAGTCCAGGTTGGTGCAGGACAAGAAATGGACTTTTGTTGTGACCAAGCAAAGTGACTGGTGATGCTGTCTCAGTGGCATCCTACACCTTGGGGTCAGATTTCCACATCAAATCACAGAATCAAGGAATAGTTTGGTTGGAAGGGACCTTTAAAGGTCATCTAGTTCCAAACCCCTGGGCTGAGCTGGGGCACCTTCCACTAGCCCAAGTACTCAAACCCCAACCTGGTACATGAACACTTCCAGGAACAGGGCATCCATAACTTCCCTGGGCAACCTGTGCCAGGCACCTTTCTTGCACCAGGACTTCAAAGAGCTTCTCCAAAAGGCAAGAAGGACAACTCTTCCTTTTATGTCCTACATCTTTCTAGGCAGTAAAATCATACCTAAGCTCCAAGATTACAACAGGACTGTTTTCTACTACATGCAGGATCACTACTTATCACCAAGGAACACCAAACTTTTTAGAAATGTCCAAGTGTTGCCACAACACAGACAAAAACATAAATTAACAACAATACAATGGTACCTGCAGCTGCACACCACACTGAAAACAAACTGCAGTGCCCAAACACCAAAGAACAATAAATGGTTCTCTCATCCCTCTCCTCACAGATATGTCCTCTGAGTGTGGGTAGGTTTTGCTACATATTTCATCTCCAGAAGCACGCAATGAAGTTGCAAATGGCAGTACTGAGTACACCAAAATACCCATGCAGTAAAGATAACACTGAAATTCTGATATAAATCTATTTTCATCTTTCATCAGAATACGCAGGATGTCTCCCCTTATCTCTGTTATATATTACTTTTAACTTGTGGAAGATGACAAATACTGAAAGGAAAGAGCAATCAATCAGGCTGTGGAAGTTGCCTCCTGGGACAGACTTATGTGTTCTCATAGGTCTTTTTTTTTTTTTTTCTTTTACCTTTTATTTTTCTGATTAGTCAGTCCCTGCTTAACCTCCTTAGGGAAATGCAAGGTGAGTTAGGAGGAGGAAGGTCAAGGTTATCATGGAAGAGTGTAATCCTCCCTCTGTGGGAACTGGTTAGTTATGGCTAGACTCAAGTGCAGACCTCTGCTGGGAATCTCAGTGAAGGTCAAAGGCAGAGAGAAAAAAAAGCTGCACTGAGATCTTAGGCAGTCATAAGCAGACAGATGTTCCTAGGCTTTAATGAGCAGTCTTGGCTCCAGGCCTTTCTTGGCAGAGCTGTTTAGTTTTAGCATTTTTCCTTCTAGTGCAAGGTATGGCTCTGGTTATCTGGCTCTGCTTAGCAACTGCTGATGGTTTTTCCATCTAAATAATAGCATGACAATGAAGAAATAAATTAATAATCTGAGATTTGATGGATTAGGTCATAGGGAATGCTGTGCAGCTGTAATCAGGAAGAGCAAAAATAAATAAAAGTAATAATTTCAGTTTAAATGAGAACCAGTTTAAAAAGTTTAAACTGCAAATCTAATGGAGCTCCTACTGCAACTTCTAGCCCTCCATCTTATACTTTTATCATCATGGGGAATAAACTGAAGGAAAGTAACGTGAAATTGACTTTTTCATTACTACTTACATCTTCAAGTCAGCCTAGTGGGGATCATGCCCCTACCTTGGAAACTCATTTGAGTTCAACAGTGTTGGGAATTTTGACAGTTTGCTATGCCTTAGTGAAACATATTAAACTGAAAATCACAGATTTAGCAAACATCTTCTGTTCAAAAATCAAAAAGGCTACAAATGCAAAGACTGTTATCAAACTGTAACAACTGTGAATTTCCATTTAAAAAAAAGAAAAATAAAGTTGTTAAACATTTTGAAGACTTTTAGTCCTATGTGATAGGACACAACTTCCTCAATGAAATAGCCACTGCGACACTTGGTGGAGAATATTTTTGGTTTTTGTCAGGTATGTTGCAACTCTGATCTTCAGAGACTGATTTGAATCTTTTTTCTCACATTTTTGCATGTATCATTTTTTGATGTCACAACTGATCTAATATAATACGACATCATGAATGGGAATGTTTTCATGGGGTAATCTGTCATTTCAGACTGCTTTTCACTACTGTTGTCCAGATTCTAGTCTTGGTGAAGGAATTGGAAATGTTTAGGTGGCTTAAGCATGAGTAGTCTTTGGAACGTGATCAGTTACAAGTCAGTAAAAAGCTTTAGAGCCTTACATTGGCAGGTTATACAAACTCTCTGCTCCCTCTGTGTTCTCAGTTAATTCTCTTTTAACTTCGAAGGCCATCAACTACATTTCTTTGAAGCTCTTCTTTAGCGCATCGGAATCTCATCCACCACTGGTTGGTTCAGCAAAGCTCACCCCTTTCCAGAACTAAGTGTGAAATCTGCTTTGTGATAAATATCTGATGGTGTGGGAGCACTGGGCTTGCTCCCAAGCTAAATTCATTTATAATACAGCAAAACACCTGCCTCTGTGTCATCACAAAAGCAGCTCCTTATTGTAAAGTACAATTCAGTCTCTCAGACAAGATTCAGATTCCCTTTTTCCCCACTCTGCAGGGGAGGAACAGATGTCCTTAGCAGCCGAAAGGAGCTTCCTCCCTCTTCATCTACCCAGCTTATATTTCCAAGTCATGAGACCTAAACCTCCTCAGAGTCAATCGGCGAGGGTTTGTTGTTTCCATGACACCAGTCCCTTCCACAGCCACTCAAAGCCCAGGGTAATTATTTTACATGAAACCTGCCGATTGGAAGTGACAGATTTACACTAGGACTGTACCCAGGATCTCCAGATATTCAGCCCAGCCATCACCATGGTGGGTACCTCTGGATCAGCAGTAGACCACACGAATGGGACACTGACACAGCTTCACAAGTTTCCACCTGTCTGGTCCATCCCATCAACAAATGGGGTTTGGTAACTTTATGGGCCAGAGCAGAGATTCTCTGCTCTACTCCTGAAGGCTGGAGAGTAACTTTGATCACATGGTGTTAGACACTGAACAGAGGGATGCCACCTTGTCGTCAGGTGTTATAATTGGTGCTTTCGCAGAATGCTGTGGTGGGGTTTTAGGAAGAAGTGCAACAAGCCATGAGAGATAGGTCAAGGCAGGACAAATATTTACAGAAGTGCTGTGTAACAACTTGAAGACTTTTAAAGCTTTAGGCTTAAGATGTGGCCAACTTTCTTGTTGATCTTCCCAAAGTTTGGATGAAGAATGACATCAGTTACAAAAGCCAGAGAAGTTATTGACTCATAAATGTATTTGTTGTAATTGGTGAGTCCCTCTTTATTCAGCATTTAAATTTAAGTGCAATAAGGTAAAAGAGAATAAAACAAAGCTTACCTGAAGAGGCTGAAGAATCAAAAGTACTTCTGTCCTTCCTATTTGTCTTGAAGGGCTGAATGTCCTTTTCCCTGTAAGTTCCAAATCCTTCAAAGCTTCTTCTTTTATTCCCACTTGCATCATTGTCCCGCTTCTCACTTGAGGAATTCATTTCACCAAACATGTCCAGGGACTCTGACCTTCCATTACTCTCAGTATTACCAGAGTATCTCTTTGTGCAAGAGTCAATGGGATCACTGCTTGAGTCACTTTTATCTTTACTCTGTGACCACTGCTGGGCATCAGAAAGTGATAGCGTAGACAACGTATCCACTTCAAAGTTACTCTTTGAGCCTTTGTGCCCGGTTTCACAATGCTGGTGCTTCTGCTTCTCCTTATGCTTGCTCTTCTCGTTGAGCAAGGACAGGTCTTTGTCTGAGCCGCTCAGCCTCTCGTTGATGGCATGGCTGGAGAAGCCAGTGGACTTGCTAGCAAAGAGACCACTCAGATCTTCGTGAGTCCCCAGTATCCGCTCATCCTTATGCTTGTGCTTATGTTTGTGTTTCCTTTTGTGAAGTCGGCCACTTGAAAGGCTTGTTCCTCCAACCTTCGGAGGAGCCAAAGAGGACTGCATGTCTCCAAGGCCCATTCCCACAGGGGTTTGTAGGTGCACTCCATGTTTCGCTTTGTGTTTGGCAGTGGTGGACATCTTCATATGAGAGCTTGCATGGAATTGGGGTGGGGGCACGGTAGGTCTCATAAATGGGGAAGCCGCTCCGAGCGTGTGAGACAGGTACAAAGGAGCTGGATACTGACCGTAGTAACCAAGATTCATCATAGGCATTGATGTGTAAGGCATTCCATAGGGTGCATAGTAACTCCCACTGGGAATAGGGTAACCGAACCCTTGTAAAAAAGGCACCTTTGTCATGGTGTCATTGGTTTTGGCAGGTCTACCACGCTTCTTCTTAGACTTCATATCAGAGGTCCTGCGAAGATAGAGCAATGGGTCATACTGGATATATGGCACAGGGTAGTAGTGATCAAAATTAATCCTGAAGATGCTGGGATATGGATTTTCATGATAAAATGTATAACTTCTATGGGAAATCCTGAACACTTGAAACTTATTGATGAGTTCCTCAAGGTCTGCCAGAAACTGGAGGTCATCTCTGTTCTGCAGGCTTTTCCTTTTCCTCTTGTGCTTTGGCTTTTTAATACTCTCATGAGAGAGAAAGTTATCCACAATGAGATGCTTCTGCCGGTGACCATGCCTGTTCTTTGTGCTGGTGTCAGATGGGATAGCCTCTGGATTGTCCAGGGTGCAGAAATCAAAGGAGTATCTCCGGCGGGATTCTGAGCTTTTCTCGGCTTGGTCAGAGGTGCTGTTGTTGTCTGTACCTATCCCACTGTCGCTCGGTATGGTCTCCTCACTGTGAGACTCACTCACTGGCGACAGCGTGACTTCTTTCAGAGAACCTATTTCACAGAGGTGAGAAGGTGAATTAGCCATTAGCCTGGGTGGAGACAGCTTCCAAGTTCCACTGTGCATTCCTTTCTGGGTTTTTGTAGGAAGCGCACTGATAGGTTGAAGATTTGGCATAGTTTTTAACTCTGAAAAATTAGTTTCAGTGCTTGCAGGGCTGAGGTTGCCGTTTATCCCCACTAATTGTGTTGAAAGCGGATGAATAGCTGCTGGTGACGATGCCACAAGTGACTGCAGGTTGGAAGGCACTGCTGGGTTTTCTGGCTGGCTGGAAACAGGCCTTGAGTGCTTGATGGCTGTCTTAGGTTCTTCTGGCTGAGGCTGCAGCTCTGCCCTTGGCTTTCTGCCCCGTTTTTTACCAATGTAGATAGTCCCCCTCTTGCTGACATTGATCTGCTTTCCTAGTCTGGTGTCAATGGTGGTTGGCCCAGCACTAGATGGTGGCTGGACTTTTGTTTTCAGAGCTATGCTGCTGGAGCAGGAGGACAAGATCTGATTGAGAATGTTCTTCCTCTTGAGGGTTTTCATTTTATTAATTGTCTTGATGGTCTTCTTGTCCAAGACCCCAAGTTTCCCAACCTTTTTGTGAAATTTGAGTTCACTGATGGACTTGTCCTCTCCTGGAACCATCTGGGCAAACTTGGCCAGATTCCTTCTCCTCTTCCTTTTCTTTGTTCCTGGAAATTCACGATTGATTGGACTCACTGGGCTGGTGGAAGTTCCCTCATGAATGGTTTCAACAGTGAGCAAAGGCTGTTTCTTTGGTCGTCCTCTTTTTTTCTTGACAGGTGTGATCACAGTAAGACTGTCTGTATTGGTGTACAGAGGGCTGGATGGTGTGATGGGATAGGCTGAAGGAGGCTCCACCATCAGCTTCTCAGATGTCGTCAAGGAGGTCTCCCGAAGAATAGATTTAGGTTTGCTGCAGGTCCATCGACGCTTAGCTGCATGTTTGGGGTGCTGGACGTCAGGTAGTTTGCCAGCTGTGGAAAGATTGGTGGGTAGGAGAGTGGACGTCACAGGTAGAGGTTTTCTGAGTCGGGCAGCATTGTTGGGGGATGCTTTGTCTGTGAACACACCACTGTCAATAGCTACTAAGGGGGACTCATTTTCAATCACTTTCCCTGGCTTTGTGACTCGAAGATCTTTTTTATTCCCCTCTGCTTGAGAGCTGGTCCTGTTTGCCATTTCACTGCTTAAAGCAAGCACAGAAGGCAGACTTTTCTCCTGGATAGTTTTCTCTATGGAGGATTTTATGGATTGCCTCTTTTTCCTTTTGTGACCAGATGCATCTGTTGTCGGGGACTTTATTGGGATAGTAATTCGTACGTGATTGGCATCACTTTCACAACTGCTAGCAGAAATGGTATTCTGCTTCGAGGGTGATGTATCCAACATGCTGTCCATTGAGTAAGACTCCTTTTTCCCTTCCATGCTGTCATGGGATTTGCTGTCAAATGCTTTCTGAGCACTCTTTACCCACTCGATGTCTGTGGTTTGGATGGTTTGGCTAATCAAGTCCTTTTTGCTGGACTTCTTCTTCGTACTTCCAGCGGGCTGATCGGGGGCCTCCAGCTGCACACCTCCCTCTTGATCTCCGAGAGGCAAAAGCCCATTGCACTCGGAGGCACTGCTCGGCTGGGTGGCCGTGCTGATGCTGTTGGGTGACGGGACTGTGCTGCAAATCGCCAGCTCTTTACTACTGACCGACAGCTGCCCCCACGTGCTGCTGCTGCAGGACTTCTTGGCCTGGGATTTGCTGTAGGAAACTCCTGGCTCCAGAGCAGAGACCTTGGTGGCACTAATTGCTTCTCTACTGGGCTCTGTGTTGATGAAGCAACTCTGAGAAGCAGGTCCAGTGTCGGAGCTCGCTGACCAGTCAATGTGGTGCTGGTTGCTACTTTTCTGCTGGTGTTTTGATTTTAAGGTGTCACTGGTGAAGTCTTGTTGGAGGCCCGGATCATAGTGCAGAGAAGAATGTTTTTGTGGCCTGTCATAAACCTGGAAGGGATCAGAAAATAAACAGGAAAAAAATTTAGTTTATCAGTCCATTCATAACCACTGGTTGAAGCTCTTTATTTATGCAGTGAATAACAACGTCTTTGTAAGAGTTGGGAACCTTTATAAAATATTCCTATACTTGAGCCAAATTTACATTTAGATTTCATGCACAGTAAACAAGTTTTGTTTGGTTTCCCTACTCTAAAAACAGTGGAAATATTTCTATAAATGCAAAATTGTTAAGGGAACATATTCTATTGATTTTTAATTTAAAACACAAGTGAAATATTCCCTTTCAATGGATGAATGGTGCAACTCAGCCTCCTGGTGAGAATTCCTTTTTCCTGAAAAATAATTGCTCACAGAACTTGAGGCTCAACTGCAGCAATTAAACTCATTATTGTAAACAAGAAAACTGAAAAATTATCTTGGAAGTTGTAACAAACAAGAGGAAAACCCATGGGTCCACTTCCCTATGAAGGCAGATTCTGCTAAGATTTACTTGAATTTCCACATGGAAGCCATCCCCGCATACTTAGTGTTTAAAATCATATGCATAGCGTCAAGTGTGTGAGGCACACTTGGCAGGTTCAAGATTTGCATTACTCCCTTTCCATTTTAAAACTCTGCTATTTGCAACGTTGGTGAGAGATATTTTCAACATGATTTCTAATCTGACAGGAGCTCTTCAAGCTGCAGAGGTTACAGCAAGGGCAGAATTATGCTGAAGACTCTTACAGAGCAAAAGAAAATCTACTGTTTTTCTCTTGGTGGGCCTCCAGCTAAAAAAAAAAAATTGTTTACTACAGCTGTAACTTTTTCCTTTTAAAGCAAAAGTATCTATCTATTTGGTTTTTTATTTTCCTTGGTAGATCTGTTTGTTTTTGTTTTTGTTTTTTTTTGATTTTACAGCTTTTATTTTGTAAAGCTCTGGGTCAGACCGTGCAACTGCTTTTGCACACCTGGTACTGCAAGCACTACTAGGTGTACAAACTACTGACGCTGTTGTGAAAGTCAAATACATAATGAGACTTAAAATAAAAACATGACCAAGGAAAGACCAGTAGAAAGTAAAAAATAACTGCTAGGTGTCTTGTGTTCGTGCAAACACCCTGGTACAATTAAGTTTCTGTCAGTAGCCCATTAGATCCCACTTTGGGGTGTTTGCAACAGACATTTTGGGACAAGCTGGCAAAAGGGCATAAGAGGGCTCTGAGCTGAAAAATGAGGTGTCCCTACTTTTGAGCAACTTTAGAGAGGTTTGGTAAGGACTAGATAACTCTCAGTCCATGGTGCATTATCTAGTGGCCACTAAACATGCAGGTTATTGGCAAATTGATGCTGAGCTATCTTTCATGCCCATATAAATATGGACATGTGGCTTTCCTGGAATAGGCAATAACTGTGAAGTTGTTCTGGTCCATTGTCTGAGCAGCAATCAGGGACTCTTAAATCCTGTGGATAGTTCAGCTGTCGTGCACATGGACCAGCCATGCTCAGGGAAAACAGAGATTTCCAGGAATTGTGGAGTGAGAGAATGAAAGCATGCAGCTGCGGTGGAGCTGCAGATGTCGTGGGTGAGCGACACCCGGTTTCTTCAGCCTGAGAAAAGAGCTGAAAGCATAAACAGCCCTTGGGGAATGAGACCTTCTCCTCCTCTTCCTCACAGTGGCCTCCCACACACGAGCCCTGCAGCGCACAGAGGACACAACCCACACTGGTGCCTTCCTCCAGAAAGGGGGCCCACTTGCATCCACATCTTGGGATGAGTCCGGAGGGGGGCGGGAACCAACAGCACCAACACTGGAGTTTTACAGCTTGTTTTATTTTAATTATTTTAAACTGATCCCAAAGCTCCTGAGTTCCATTTTGCCTGAGCCACTTGGGTGTCTCCTGCTATCCAGACACTAGGCTGGGTGTCCTAGGATAGACGGGCCATCCCCTGGTGATGTCCCAGGGGGAGATGGCTGTCCTTCACTCCAGCCTCACATAAAACTTCATCTTCTCGAGGTACCATGATTTGTGATGTGGAGAAGCCCTGGAAATGCCAGGCTAAGACCTCTCTTGGGCCTCAGGACCCACACTGCGGCAGGGCCAGGCTGTTTCTGAACAGATCCCAGACTTCTGGCTGCAGCCAAACCAGCTTCTTACACCCGTGTTACTTCCCAAGTGCTGAGCCGTGAAACTGAATGACCTGAAACATTTAATTTGGAAGAGGAGAAAAAAACAAGATAAAAATAAGAAAGAGGGCTACAGCAGGGAACAAAACCATCATACTCGGGCAACACCCTGGTCCCTCCGTCTCTATCACACACAGAGATCTGTGGTCTACAAGGAGCAATAATCTCTGATCTATATTTTAAGGCAGTTAATAAGGGCTCAGAATGGAGAGGCCAGCTATAGATCAGCAGTGAATGCTGATATATGGCTTGGCTCCTCCAGCCTCACTTCCTTGGCCTGCACATTATATAGTGATGATGCAACTCCCAACACATCCCTAATGATAGTCCTGTCATTGCTCCAGCAGCACAGGCCACCACCACATCGATCTTAAAATTCATGAGAAAGATGTGCCTATGTCATCAAAGGTGCCAGCTCTGGAGGCATTTAATCATGCAGATAAGCACTCCAATTTCAACAGGCCTTCAAAAAATGACCGGTCTGCAGGATCAGGGGACTCCATTTCCTAGGCGGGATGTCAGAACTATATATCTGCCCAAGCACATTACAGTCTGCTGGGTTTCCTCATGAAACTTCTTCCAGCGTAACATTTATTGGCTCTACCTTGCCAGACACATCCATACCACCCAAAAATAATTTTTCTGCAGCACAGTGACTAGAGGCTCTTTGGCTGCAGCAGGCTGGGTTTCAGTGGCTGCAGTGGATATGTGGGGACTGTTTACCTAAAAGCACTCCTAAATAAGTTGAAAGTAATGCAGCCAAGTGTGTTTTATTCCCCATGTATCTGCCTGGGCTGCTGTTCGATCCCGTTGGTCCTAATGATTAGGCTTCAATTTTCCCTGCTGTGTGAGCACCATCCCCAAAAGCCAATGAGGCCCAGCTCAGCTAAGCCAAGACTCTGCTAAGCTGACAGAGGATGCCAGAGCTGTCAGGATGGTGAGGGAATCTTAAGAAACCTATATCTTGATACCTTTCACCCAAATTCTTCACTTTATTTGTCAGTAAGTGTGCAATATACTCCAGCTCCATGGGGCTGTTACCTTGAATAGAGTTCCTATGGCAGCCAGCTGAGACCAGCGTCAAGAATAGTGGGCTTTTTTCATGAAAACAGAAGGATTTGTCCTTATTCACTTTTCGGTTTATGAGACCCTGAAAATGCTTCAAACTTCGTTGCCGGCCTCTGCTTATCATTTGCCTTTTCATTAAATGGGATTTTCTTCCACAGCCAGCTATTCTGCCCTGAGAATCTGCTCCTTCTTCTTTTGTGGAAGTAGAAGTGTAAATTAACCCATGTAATTTTACTACAACTCAGCATACTTGGTCAATATTTCTCTCCATATACAGTTTACTGGATGTTTTTAGTAGATTAAAAATCCCAACTTTCCTTTAAAGAAAATAAAATGCACATACAGAAGATGATAGCTTTTGTAACTGCAAAGAGGCTTCAGCAACCTGATCCAGCACATGCTAAACCCTAGACTATAAGAATAAAATTTTAAACCTCTTATTAGTAGAATATTATTTGAATGACAAACTCATGGGTTTCAGGCCTCATCTTTAGCAGTGGTGGGTGGACCTGTGAGCAGGATAGATGCCATACTCTGGTGATCACTGGCCACTGACAAGGAGCGGTTTTATGCTGTGTGTTTATACCTGTCCCTCTGGTTCTGTGCAACCCTGCACCTGCAGACCTGATTACTCCAAATAACAGTTTCATTCTGGCATGCAGCCCTTGCAGCTGAGGAGATGAGTCTGTACCAGTCTCATGAGGGGCAGCACCCTACTCTGCAAGTAGTACCCAGCAGCAGAATCCATCTCTCAGGGATTCTTTTAATTTAACTACTGGATGCTTCAGCCTGCCTCCTCTGTCCCTTGACTGAGCTTCCATCTAAACCCACATGCTGCTTCCAATCCAAATGCAAAAACTGGGAGGAGATGGCAGCAACAAAATCAAGGGCCTAGTAAAATAATAACAATTATTATTAAAAAAAATAAAAAAAAGAATAAAACTGAAAAAAATATGGTAAAATATACATTTAGAGAAACCCAACACCTGAAAAAAAAATCTAAGTGCTTAAAGGGATGGTCCCCCCCTGCTCCAAATGCACCTTTTTGAGGAGGTAACACACATAAAGCTTGTCAAGAATCTAGCTTGCAAATCAAAGTTAATACTACAACGCCCCCTCTTTAAATCATTCGCAGATCCATCTGTGTAATGGCTCCTCAAGTGTAATTCCCTATTAAGAGGCTTTATCTGGAGAGATAAGCAGCTGGTTCCCATGTCACTAATTGCTGTCTGCTGTGATTTTAAAACATCTGCACCATTGTGCTCTTCATTTTCATATTCTAATCACCCTGAAACTTGAAAAAGGTACATCATTGATTGTTTCTGTGGGTTAATTAGTACACAGTCTCCTTGTAGAGACAATTTAAAGGCAGTCAGAACCTCAATCAGCAAGTTTGTTTTAAAAATTAATAACATCGGGAGCGTCTGTGGGGATTGGCATCCACAGTGACACATCAGTGTGCTCTGGGGACACACCATCCTTTGTTATCTTCTTCATAGGGCTGGAAATAAATTTAAAAAAAAAAAAGGAAAAGAGGAAAGGCTTTCCAAAACACATTAATGTCACTTAAAATCAGGGTATTGGGAGATGCCTGCTTTTATCTCAGGGTCACCCCTGCCTCTCCAGCAAGAGCAAATCTCATCAAAAACTCACATAATACCACTGTGTGGTCTAGGAACTAGTAAGCCATTTTTGGTAGCAATTTTGCCACCTGAGAGCCGGTATCTCATTGGAAATCCATGAGGTGAAGCTGTGATGTATGTGGGCACTTGCTCTGCTTGCCTCCTGAGCTGGCAAGATGCTGGATCCCCAGGTGCTGTCTCCTAGACATGCAGAGGAGGATGCTAGCTCAGGCACAGCAGTCTGCTGTGGCAGAGATACTCCACTCAGAGTGAGCCTTCCTTGTACCCACCCAGCTCAGAGGGAAGGCAGGCCTGAATTCAGACTGCTTTAGCTTGGGCTTTTACCCAAAAGTACTTCAGACAGTCGTTATGACAGAACTTTGGTGTCTAGGAAAAGGTCAGCCTGAGATTGTCCAGGCTGAAAGAACAAATCTGAATGAATAAATCTGGCACTGACTGAAAGTGCGACGGGCACCTGCCTCCTGAAAAATCAGTGTCCGTTCTTGTCCTGAGTTCCTAAAAACGGGAGAATCTCTGAGTGGTTTGCTCCTCTTAAAAAAGCTTTCTCTTCAGTTTCTGCTTCCTAGACATGCATGAACACATGTTACTAGAGAAAAAAAACCCTTTGAGAGAAGGAAAAAAATGAGATTTCTAGCTCCAACACATGAATAAATAATCCTGGCTCAGCTCATACTTTTGCTCAAAATTGAGCATTTCCCCTTGTGTCCCAATGGGATGGCTGTAAACTGCTCACTTGCAGGCTCTAATCAGAGCTACAGGTTGGAGATATTTCATGTCTTTTGGTGAGTGCACTGAGCTTTCCCAGGCTAGAATTACTCTGTAAATAAAAGATGCTGAGTGGAGGAGACAGCAGGTTCAGGCAAATATAACTTTGGCCTGATGACTTACAGGTTGAGCAGTCATTGACATGAGGTGTGAGGAGCCTGTGATTAAGTCAAGTCAGTTCATAATTGCAAGTCTCAGAAATGGTCTTAGGAATTTTCTCAGGTCCTCAGTGACTCTAGCTGTGGGTGAGAGATACAAGCCAGCAAATGACACTTGCTGAAAGCCCAAACAGCGGTGTCTTCTGAGGAGCTCCACTGAATCTAGCTCAAAACTGATGTAGGGGCTTTAATTAAAAGCAAAATACCAATAGAAAACACATCAGAAATACTAACATAAAAACCATTGCCATTGTTCCAAAATAGGGGGTTTTTCAGAGAACTGTTGCAAATTTATCACTCCCAGAGTTTATTCCTTCTGCAGATCACTGGGTCTCAAAGAGCACAAAGCCCAAACACCATCACACTCACAGAAGTGTGGCTCACAGAATCATAGAATGGTTTGGGTTAGAAGGGACCTTAAAGATAATCTTGTCCCAACCCCTGATCGTTCATTTGACGTACAAAGAGAGGCAGGAATTAAAGCAAAGATGCCCTTGAGAGCAAGACACAACATGGGGTGGGAGCAGGTTAATTAAAAGCCAAGCAACAGCTCTTTGTGTCCATTCACCAAACCAAACACCCCAGACCATGGTGTGTGTTTGCGTGGTTGTGTCAATACAGAGAAGCTGAAGTTCAGGCTTTGGCAACATGATTGTTTTGAGAATACCTTGTCTAAAGCACTTATCCAAGGAAAAGACAAATCAATGCAGAGATTACCGAACAGTCCAAAGATGCTCACATGGCTGTGAATTGTAATTTTTCGCGCGTTCCTGGTAAAGAGTCTTGGTGTTCTAAATAATTCAAAAATTCCAAAGTTATTACAAATTCATTTTCCTACCAGCTTTAAACTGAATAATTTGCACACTGTTTCAATCTTCTGCTTCTTTTTAGACAGTTCTATTTTCCACATACAGGGATTGAGGATTTTATTTCATCGAATTGCAACAACATGTTGAATTTATAAAGGTAGGATTTGGCGCTGCAGGCTGATCTCCTCCTTGGTGGAATAGACCCATGACTGCACATATTTTCTTTACCAAATGTTTAAACAACCCTGTTCTTTTCAGAGCTTTGTATTAAGCACTGAGTCTGGGAAAATTCTAAACAATGGGATTTTTCTGTCATCTCCAACAAAGAGCCCATCATCACCGACATAACAATGCAGTTTGAATATCATGTTTAACCATAACACTGTTTGCCGCCTTGGTTTTGGCAGCTGGGAGGGAGCAATTGGGCACCAGCTAAGGTGGACTACAACAGGGCTCATACAGTTTTTCACATTCAGCTGCTGAGATAACCCTGGTTGGGTCCTTGTTTGGCCTCAAGCCAGTGCAAGGATTTTTAGGCAAATGTTTCAGATGTTACATCCACAAAGACAGGGCTTGCAGAGCAAGGCACCTTTGCTGAGCTGAGTGCTTTCATTTGTTGAAAACCCTTGCTAATGAACTTAACTGCAGAAGTAATATTAAGGTTTTGTTATTCGTATATGAACATACTTCCGTCCCTTCAGGAATGGTTAATTCTGTGGAGCTCAACCTACTCTCACCAGTGAGTAACTATGACATCGCTTGTCCAAGTTTCTGCCTCATCTTGCTCTTCCCCTTTGCTCTGTAATTTCCAGGTGTGGAGGGCAATGCATATGTCTACAGTGGCTCAGCCAAAATCAAACAGCAGAAGGATCCCAAGACAGACTGGGACCTGCAGAAATGGGAGCAGTAAGGGGTATTAATCCCTGAAAAACTCGTGGTGTTTTCTAGGATGTTAATCCCAGAATCACAGAATTACAGACCAGAGTAAATTGGAAGGGACCCACAAGGATTGTCAAGTCCAGCACCTGTCCCTGCACACCGCCATCCCCAACAATCCCACCCTGTGCCTGAGAGCGTTGTCCAAACACCTCTTGAGCTCTGTCAGGCTTGCTGCTGTGACCATTCCCTGGGGAGCCTGGTCCTGTGCCGAGCCACCCTCTGGGTGAAAAACCTTTTCCTGATAACCAGCGCAAACTTCCCCTGACACAGCCTCAGGCCATTCCCTCCATCCTGTCACTGTCACCACAGAGCAGAGATCAGTGTCTGCCTGTCCTCTTCCCTTTACGAGGAAGCTGCAACTGCAACAAGCTCTGACCTCAGTCTCCTCTTCTCCAGCTGAGCAGACCAAATGACCTCAGCTGATCCCCACATGGCTTCCCCTCAAGGCCCTTCACCATCTTAGTTGCCCTCAGCATGTCTGAGATTGCTAAATTGGAAATAAAGATGTGAACAGCTGTGCACTTTAAGTTTCTGCTATAATTTTTAAAAGCCTGCAGCTCTTAATTTGCATTGAAAGGTTTCTTTTATCCTTCATTTAATATAGGAATTGCAGCATTACCTTGAATACTTTTTTTCTTCCGAGGGATGGGAGAAATATAAATGGCTTTTCCATCGAGGCCAGTGATTCCTTCCACTAGAGTTAAATAATTTGATTATAAATTGAGTCCTTAAATGTCAAGGAGATGCTGAATTCACCTGAAAACAGGCATTTAGGGAAGCTCATAAAAGCTGTGAGCTGCAGTCAGTCAGCTCATCATTCTTTTAGCATGCACTTTATTTAGCAGTTACTGACCGCCAGATTAATTCTTTCAAAGCATCCTGATTGCAGCTAAGGTCTAGCATGAAGTATTACATGTGCAACAGCATTAGACAAAAAGTACAGAAGTCTGCCAGAACATCCATCAGGAACAGCTGGGTTATAAACCCTTTGAAAATTTGCAGGACAGGTCAACTACACAGCGTCTTCCGACTTCCCTGAATTAAGATCTGAGTCCTGTTCCATGAATTCAGTGAGAGCACCGCTTGTGCCTCCGGCAAATTCACCATGAAAAGATGAACTCCAGTGACCTGCAGCAAAACTTGGGAGGCTCGTTCCCTTTGCAAAATCTGCCTCGAGAGAGGTCATACGTGGTGAAGCTCTGGCTGCGTTGGGCACACACCGAAAAGCCACTACACGTTGTCCAAAGCCAATAGGTGCTGTGCAGGTGTACCACCCAGAGGCAAGGTGTGGTCTGGACTCCCCCAAAAAGCTGGTCTCGGATCAGATTGCAAAGTGGGATTCTTTTCTGTTTTCAGCAGCAAAATAAAGCCTTTTTGGCAGAAGGGAATAGGAGCACTCCCATCTTCCCTCGCATGCTGGGTGCAGTCCTTGTAACAGCCCAAGCACACATGCAGCTGAGCCTGTCCCATTTGCAAAAGGCTACAGGATGAGTGGGGCTTCAGGAGATTTATGCTCCAGTTTCCCCATAACACGTGATTGTTTTTCACCACTATTATCAGATAGAAACTGATGCCTCTCCCCTTTCCCCTAGAACCAGTAACAACCCCAGGAAGTGATAGCAGGGGAAATTTCCTTGCACACATTGAAGAGGCCAAAGCATGGCAGACATCTCTGTTTCTGGACTAGAGACAATGCCCCTGTGACATAGTTGTTGAGGATTTTAATCTTCAATCAGGGGATTTTAAATCCATAGGGACTTTAAGGAATGATGGAAGACAGGTTTGGAGAAGGATGCCCAGCACTGCACATGTGCTGTCAGAACGATAATGCTCAGCTGCAAGTCCCCTTTCAGGACCATAGAAGGGGTGATTTTGGGCAGCTGCAAAATCACAAGTTGCCCTGGCTAAATCTGACTGCTCTCCTATAAGAACCAATTTTACCATCCCCTGGATCTGGCTCCCTGCAGATAATTCTTCCACACAGATATTTTCAGAGGTTCCTCACCATGCCCAAAGCCAAGTCTTTCCCAGTGGGGGGAATTTAATCAGGCATGTAATAATGTACTGGAGCAACAAAAACAACAAAACAGTGACATAAAATGTCTCCCTGGTGGTGCTAGGTGAGGTGAGGATGAGTGACACTGCATTTTTGGGACGTTGCTGTGCTTTTCCTGCATGACACCTATCTCTGCTTTGATGTTCATCCCTCATCTCTTCTTCCTCCCCCATCCTCCCCAGCTATGACAAAAACACCTTTACTAATAAACCTCCAGCTCAAATAGCAGGTTTTATTTAGTGTGCTATAAAAACAGTCATTTCTCAGATCATAAAAAGGGCTCAACTGGACTGCATCATTTTGCTGAAGTGAGTTTTCTGGTGGAGTGATTCTCTCTTCTAAATGCCACAGTCCCCCACTACCAGTATTTATGTACCAAAATAAAATGCAATTTTCTCTATTTTATTAAGTGTGAACCTCCAGTGCAAATCCATCTGGGAGCTGATCCCAAGATTTAATTGTCTTTTGATTTTATACTTTCAAGACATTTTCAAGGGTTTTCACAATATCACCAGGCTAAGTACAGTTTTGTTAAGGTACAACAGCATCACTTTAAGGCCCTGACCAAGTTTAACTTTGTCTTCTGCACATACAAATCTGCAGCAGCACAGACCAGAAAAAGAAAGGGCAGGGAGCTGTGGCCTAGAGAGAAAGATTGCAAAACACCCTGAGCACAGCTTAGTGCTAAAATGACCTCCCAAACTTCTCTAGCTTCTCCCAAAAAGGTATAAAATGGAGTCCTGAGTCTCACACCCATGCGGCTGAATATGTAGAGTTTTAATATAAATTCAGGCCTGGGATTAGCATCCAGAACAGCACTGGCAAAAGGAGAACATCTAGCTAAGGACTGGCCTATCCTATCCTGAGAATCTGCTCTGGAGAGACCCTTACACTCCTGAACATGTGCAGAAATGCAGTGATTTCTATGCACACACTCCCCTTGGGACTGGGGTCACTCAGACCAGACAGAGCCGTGGTGCAGTTCCGCCACCTCAGAGCATTGCCCTTTTAATTGCCTTTGTTCTGGTAACTCACCTGAGAACATTTCTTTGCTCTATACATGTTGACGAAGCAAAACCATTCCCAGCCCTGCTGTTGCTTCCTCTTAAGTGCTGACTGTGTGCTTGAGTTGAGTAAGTCTATAAAAAATGCTGGCGCTGAAGGTACAGCCTCCTATCCAAGCAGCTTGGCAAATGGGGTAAATTACAAGCAGCAGGACTCATTTTAGTTACCAAAGTGCACTTGCCCATTGCTAAGGGAGGAAATCTATGCCTCTTTCCTTTCAAAACTTACTCATTTTGAAGGATTGGAATTGGGAGTGTTGGCAGAATATAAATGTTTCCGAAAGTTGGTTGAGGAGAGAGGGAGTTTGACTAAAGCAGAGGTGAACCTGGTGTTGTAAGCATCTGAGATCCACTTCAAAGGGAATAAAAGTACATGGGGACAGCAGTGCTACAGAAGGCCCTTAGTCTAGCAGATACACAGGGTCTGAAGTTAGGAAAACTGACATGAGAAACATGGCTTACACTTTAAGAGGGTGTGTAAATAATCATGAGCACACCTTATTGTAGAAATAGATGGGTTCTCTAGGACTGGGAGCTTCTTTTAAAACAAGCCTGGGTGTTTTTCTGACAGCTGTTGGACTTGGAACAGGAATACATTTAGGCAAATCCCCTGGTATGAGTCATGCAGGAGGTTTGACTAAGTGGTTCTCTCTAGCCTTAAAAATCTGTGACTATATAACCTCTCTATATCCTCCAGTGTTTTGTCCAACCTGGTGTTAAGCAATTCCAGCAAATGTGTCTTCAGCCCCTTCTTCTGGGAGTCTATATCCCAGCGCAATAAATCTCACTGTTCAGAGTCTCTTCTCTCTTCCCCTGGAACCATTTCCATCCCTAGACATACCTCAGTTCTGGAGTCATCCCAACAATTCCTCCTCATCCTTGGACAAAGAAGAATATTTCATATTTTTAAACAATTAATTTCCCTTGCCATATTCCCTGCTGCTGTAAAGCGGTGTGTCCCATGGGCAAGGCAGAGTTGATTTACTAGGAAGGGCCTTTCTCTCTTGGCAAACCCAGTGAGATGTGGTTCCCTCTGGAAAACGATGGGCAGTGTCGTACCACACGTGGTTCTGCAACGATGGGAGATGCCAAGATCCACCAGTTCAACACACTCAGGCTACCAACCTGGCACAGGGAAAGCTGCTGTGATTTCTGCTGCTGTTCCTCTAACCTGGCTGAGTATGAACTTTTTAGAGGCAAATCTGTGTGAAATATTCCTCCAGACTGAATCTGTCCTCGCCAAATAGCTGAGATTTGGCTCTGAGCTTTAAAAAGAGGCACTAAGTATCACCAGATCAGGGTCTAAGCCTCAAAGCTGTAAAGCACTGCAAAACCAAAACATCCTGGATTTGAAGAGTGAAGAACCCTGGAGTCAGTTTTAGGCATTGGCTGCTTTTTATATTTTTCTTTTTTTTTTTTTTTTTTTTTTCCAGTTTTAAATATAGAGTAACATATTGATTTGGTCTTTTCTGGTTTAAATTTCTCTGCTGTTCTGTATCCTGCATTGCTGTCTCAAAACATGAGCCCAAATGCAAAGCTCTGAACAGTTGGACACCTCTGCCTCAATCCAAATGTCACAGTTGGTGTTCTGAAGGGTGTTTTGGGGATCTTTTTTGGCGAAGAGGGGAGAGAAAAGAGCAAAAGCTAAACCCCAAACCACTGTACAAAAAGGATGCATATGTTGAAGTCACTGATGCAAAAACTATTCAGTGACTGCTTTAAAAATCCTTAAAGAAACCCCCAATTTCATTCTAAATATTTACCTAATACTCAGTAGTTACTACTTTTTTTTCTCTGTGTTTTTCCTCCTTTGTTTTGTTTTGCACTAGACAATACACACAGCTCTGCATAATCTCCCTTTAAGGATTTCTCTCAAGGATACACAGATATCTATTTTCTAGTACCAGACACAACAACCTTGTGAAATCAGGGCAGATTCATCACCCATCCTGCGCACGACCTTATCAGCAGTTGCTATGGGTGGCCCCTGTGGAATACTGTGGAAAGGGCAAAGCTGGGAAATGTGCACTTTAAAGTGCCAGAGAATTTAGTTCAGTGTGCAGCACTTGTAATTTCTGCTGCTGCAGACTGCTCAGCTTGTTATGGATATCTGAGAATTTGATTTTTCCGTGACTAGAGGTCATGAGATTTATTACAGTAAATTTTTTTGCCCCCCCCCGCTTTTTTTCTTATGGAATAGGTAAGGCATAATTGAAGGTGCGAGGTTTCTTGCATGTGTAATATCTCCAGAGATGAAGAGAGAAGAGAAATAAAGCTTCCTGACACTCCTTTCTCCACATGTAACATATTATGCATTTACTTTTACTGACAAAGGGAATATTTAAAGAGAAGGCAGTGCTGTGCTATGTTTTGGTACAAGAGGCATGGCAAAAAAAATTGACTGACAAAGACTCAGGTGGATGGACTGCAGCAGCAGATATTAAAAACTAAGTTTTTAGTTTCCTCATCATCTATATTCCCATCTGATGGCATCTACTACTAAATACATCCAGAATATGCATTTGTTTGTATTGATTTTCATGCCATTCTCTATCCAGAACCATGGATCTACAGTTTGTAAAAAGACTACTTCAATGAGTAAAATCAGTGTAGTTTGTATGTTCACGTGGGGCAAAGACCTATAAACCAATGAGTAAACAAGTAACAAAAGTTTATAACATCACTGCATCATTCACAGAAAGCAAAAATACCTGGTTGATATTTAAAGTCTATCTTAAATAAATCTCAAAGCACTTCATGGAAGATGTAGCAGTCATTATTCCACTACAGATGGAAATACTAAGGCCCAGTGGTCTGCCCAAGGTATTTCGTATTCCTTTACCAGTGCAAACAGGAGAATTTAGTGAGTTTTCCCCACAGTCATTTTTGCTGACAACCATGAGGAGCCCCATGACCAAGGCCACAAGTTCATGTTTCCAAGGCATTTTACAATCTAGATGAACATGGCTTTGAACAAATGAATGTCTGGCTGGAGAGCAAACAAACTGATACCTTGCTATATGAGTCTGAACGTGCCATCCAAAGTGCCGATCACAGACACAGCTGGAATCCCTGTTTGCCAGGGGAGGACTAACACAGGTCTGTGTTTCAGCACAGCAGCACCTATTCACAGCCTGCCAGCTGGGATTCCAGGAAGTCTCATACCTACAGGACTATGATTTCTGTGCTGCAAACCCACAAGAGTGTTCTTTTTAAAGACTTTTAGCTTTGTGGAGATACTAAAAGGGATTATCCATGCACCTGCTGCCGCAGCACACCTGCAGTGCTCTACCTGCCATGGTGTGTGCATGTCAGTGAGTGTGTTGGTGGGTGTTTGATTTAAAGAATGGGTTTTAGTCTCACAGAATGAAACCTGGGGAAGATCCCCAGCCATCCACCCTTCCGGTAATTACACCAGGAAACCTATCAGGTCCATCCTCTTCTCACCAAGTGGAAGATACTGCAGCAGGCAAGAAGTGACCTTGTGTCTCTTCTGCTCAAACTCCCAGCAACTCCCAGCAACTTAAATTAGAACATGTGCAATATAATTAGGTTTTCTTCCCTTGCAGACTCATTGTGCACCTCCTGTCTGAAAAGGAGGGGACATTTCAGACAGAGGCTTCAGCTCAGCAGGGCTGTCTGCTGCTCACCAGGATTTTGCTTTGAGAAAGATAGAGGAAAGCCTGAAATTGAAGAAAAGACTTCATGCTTTCAGGGCTCCTTCCCCCCAGAAACAGAGTTTTTACTCAGGAACCACAGAAGGTGAATCCCAGAATTGGAGGAAAAATAAGGAATTCAGGTTGACATACAAATCTAAGTTTCCTCCACATGACTCTGTTGTTTGTTACCAAGCTGCAGTTTGGAGCACCCTGGTCAGGTATGGAATGATACCTGACTGTGGTCAGGTTTGGAATGGTGCTTGTTCAAATGTTGCAGGAATTGGCCCTCCAGCCCCATCTGTACAAAAGCTTGGTGCATCTCATCACTTGGAACAGACAATTCTCAGAGTGTGGCTCTGGCCACCAAAGTGTCTCCAACACCTGGTCTAGGAGCTTGGCTTCCCCATGAGGCCTCCAGAGAGGACATCAGGCATGCTAACTCACTCTGCTGGCTATCTAAGTCACCTGAGAAGCTAATTTAGGCACCCAAACTAGATATTTAATGAGAGGTAGGATGCAGATAGCCTAACTGACCTCAGTGTTTTGTAATACACTTTTAATCCCTTTCCTGCTGCTCCAGATCAGACTCAAATGGGCTGAAATATGTTTTTAAAAAAATCTTTAGGAAGCATTTACTGAGCAATAAAATGTACTGAGGTCAATCTTTTTATGGCAAAGGTTTGAAGTTTTCCAACTTTTTTTTTTAATAGACATCCTTGATGTTCTTTGAAAACACATTTTAATTGAAATTATGATTTATTATGGGGTTGCCTAATGTCATCCCTCCTACCTCATTCCTCAGCATCAACTTATAATATCACAAAGTCCTAATTTGAATTGGTCCTGAGTGAAAAACTTTTCTTTTCTTGAGACAAACCATGGAAGAGCAGAGATAATATTGGATACACCTCAGTCTCTGTGTCTTTCTTCATTGCTACTAGACAAGGAAGTATTTTGAAAACTAATCCAAAGAACAAAATTATGCACAAAATTGAGTTTAAACCCAGTCTTTTTTTGCAAGGTGTCACATTTCCTTGTAGTCCCTCTGAAAATGCCACATTCTACAAACAAGCATTTAGAAACAAGCTAATCTGTTACCAGGATTCAAGCTGATCATGCTGTTCAGATGACCACACTTCTATCTACTAGTCCAAACCTTTACTCAGTGTTTTGAGGTTTGCTCATCAGTAAAATCTCAAGTAATGGATGTTCTGGTAGCCACAGGGTAGGACAGCTGAACACAGGAGGAATGCAACTGAAACAGCTTCCTGCTGCCCACAGAGCAGCACCACCACGTGCCTCTGGGCACCCTTTCCTTCAGCTTCTTCAGTAGGTTATTTCCCACAAGAGCATCCCTGACCTATTTGTGGTGCTTCCAGAGAGGCCTTGTCCCATCACCACACCTTTAATGAGCAGCTCATTACTCAGTCCTCTAAACCAAGTGCAGGCGAGGGCTGTGAGATTAGAAAGGTTTTCCTCTGCTGAGATTAAATGTGGTTTGAGGTATTATCTGCTGTAGACTTATTTTTGACTCTTGCTCCTCTTCCCAGGCCTATGGGCACAGCAGAAGGGGAAAACCAAGCTATCACTATCAGAAGTTCTAGGAAGCGCACAGTGCCTGATGTCAGACATCTGGGTGTGGGGAGCAGGAGTCTCCCCACACATGTGGGCAGTGGATTTTGACCACACTGGTGCTGGACAAAGTCTAGGCCCTTGCCTGGGCATCCTTTAGAGGACCAGGGTGCCCTCTTTCTTTCCATCACCAATTTAACATTCTTCTCTCTTCTATCTATTTTGCAAGGAAAAATTCTCAGGACTGTGGACCTGGTCTAAGCACGGTCTAACTGATTTAGGCTTTTGGAGATCATTGTTGCGCTCTCGTATCTGCCTCTGACTTCAGCATTCCCTGGTCTTTGAGGAGTCCAGGGACAGTTTTCCTCAGTGTGATTATTGAGCAACACTGAACCACAAATTTGGCATAGGCTTCTACTAGCATTATGTAAGTCATGGTTTGAGTAAAGAAGATGTCTCAGAGAGTGTGTTTTCCAACTCTAGAGGAGGCCCTGTTGAAGTGAGGATGTCTGCACAATTCCCTCAAAGGAAAACAGATTGGAAAACATTAAAAGAACAAAACTTTGGATGAAATTCACTAAATTTTGACCACCCTAGCTCACCACCTCCTCTGAAGACCCTGTCTAACTGTTAAAAAGGAAAAAGAACAACTTTCCAATGAAATAAGGGGAGCAGGTCACCTAGTTTAAGCTCCAGTGATCTGCTTCCCATTCTTATTAGGGCAGCAACCTCAGGACACAGATGAGAAATCTCTCCCCCACTGGCAGGTTAGGTCAGCCGTAGACAAGACACAAAGTTTACCCGAAGTTTGTGCTATGCCAGCTTGTTTGTTGGGCAGGCAGCAAGAGCTAAGGCTACAGTGCCTTTTTTTGTCAGTGAACTGAAAAAAAAGAGCGAAAATTTTTGTCTTCCAACCGATTTATCCTGATGGCAAAGATTTAAAGCGTGGCCCATTCAGGAGAGCAAGGCTTAACACAGGTGTTAGCGAGGGAGCCTCGGAGACATCAGAGCAGCACAAAATCCTTTCTGCAGCACCGAGGAAGGGTCATAGGTGGCTGTTTAAATTTTCTGCCCACGCTACAGCAACACGAGCGGCAAACAAAGCCAGGCTGCTTTCTAACAATCCTGTCGTGGGACCAGAAACGGTTTGGGGAATATCGCTGCAGAGCTTTGGTGTAACTCAAACGAAAACACCAAGGTTACTAGGGATACGAGGAGACTCATGGAGCAATTAAATAACCAACAGACACACACACCCACACACGCAGCCCTCATTTACTCAAAACCCTGACAGTTGTTTATTGAGAAGTAGGTGTTGACGGTTCACTTGTCTTGGATGGATTTCTCCCGGAATAAACACCAGTGCTTTCAAAGTGCCTGATCCCATTTTCTTGTAAAGGAAGAAGCTTAAAAAAAGAAAAAAAATGGAAAAAAAAAAAGGAAAGAAAAGAAAAGAAAAAACCTTTAAAATCTCCCACAAACACTATCTACAGCATGGGTATCATTACTGCTGCATGCTGTAGAGAGGAGACTCCATGTATGGGAAAAGATTGAGCTACAAGAGTGTTTTGGAAAATGAAGAGTTATTTCGCAATAGGCCGTGACATCTCCCTTGGAGAAAACTTGCCCAGATTCTGCAGATTGCTTTGCAGATGGAAAAGGGACAATGTCTGATTGCAATACACTCTCAGATAAAGTCAATTTTGGCGTGATCTAGAAATTTTCCCTCCCCAGGAGGCCAACACTGAACTCTGAAGGCATCTATCCTTTTTTAAGCTAATCTTTATATTCAAGTGCAGGTGCAATCAATAACATCAGTGCAATCGCCATAGTAAAACAGAGATCACTGAATGCCAAAAGGCTGAGCAAAATTCTGCTTCCCAGCCCCAGGTTTGTGCTATCAACAGCTGAGGGGATGGCTGATTCTTCACAATGCAAATAGGAGAAAAGGGATGAAATGAAAGGAAGTTCGCACTTAATATTAGAACCTGCTGACAACGAGATGTGTGAAGTTATAGGGCAACCCACAGATGCAACAGAAAACCCACTTTTTGAACAGTTGAGACTGGAAAAATTAATAGGGAATGGAGAAAGTGCTACAGGGAGCAATTGTGCAATGATAGGAAGAGAGACATAAAGGTTATCTATCTACATCTTTCCCATTGCTCCTCCCATGTTTCAAGAGTATTCCCAGAGAACTTTTTTTTGAAGCCCATTGCAGAGTTTTACTGCATACAGTGGTAACAAGGCTACTCTGACACAGGTTTGAGAGATCTCTCATGGTCAGAAGGGGCAAAACCAAGGATGCTGAGCAAGGGTGATTTTCAGTAACTACACTGAACTGCTGGACCTGCACTTCAACACGTGTATGAGTTCACACTTACAAAGTCTCAAGCAGAGATAAGCACCTATAAGGGTCCCATTCCTGAACTTCCTTGCATCAGAAATGTAGGTGCGTTACTCCAGGATATTATCTATATTTGCATTATCAAGCCTGTAGCAAGAATCAAAGAATCACAGACTGGTTTGGGTTGGAAAGAACCTTAAAGTTCATCTCCTCCCACCACCCTGCCATGGGCAGGGACACCTTCCACTATACCAGGTTGCTCCAAGCCCCATCCAACCTGGTCTTGGACACTTCCAGGGATGGGGCATCCATGTGATTCTTATCTCCTTATTCTTTTGTTTGATTTCAAGTGTTTTTAAAACCATTCCTATCCATACATAATTTTTTGTATGTGCACTAGCAAACCCATCTGAAGATACTTCTTTTGAAGGTATAATTAAAAACTATCACATGGTAAAATTTAATTTTGGGGTCTCAAACCACATCGCAGGGATGCTGCTGGGTTTGCCACACTTCCTGACTCACCAGTGAAAGCAATCAAGCAAATAACCCATCTCACACACGCGCTTAAACAGTCCTTACACACTTGCTGTGTGCATTCTCCAGGGGACCTTTAGATGCTGTTTTGTACACAGTGCAGCATGAGCTTTCAGTGGTGTGAAATAAAAAGGTTAGTGCCACGGCAAAAGTTCCAAACACAGTGCATACGGCTCAAGATGCATAAATAATTAAACGGTGTGCGTTTAAAACATGAACCATTAAAAGAGCCTTTGTGAGGGGAAAAAAAACAAAACCCAAAACAAAACCAAAACTCTAGGATGCAAATTAATCTTTCATAAGGCAAACCTTCAGATGGTTGCTTCTTCACGGGCACTTCACAGTGCTCTCTTTCCTTTTGAACCCAGTATTCGTACAGAAAAGCGTTTTGACAATCCCACTAGGATGCTCATCCTCTGTTTTCAGAGGGAGATTCATAAAGATCACAAGGCAGGATTGTGAATATAATGATCCCAGGGATTAGCCTTTCTTC
The DNA here is from genome assembly GCA_013398055.1 of Ifrita kowaldi. NCBI lineage: Eukaryota > Metazoa > Chordata > Aves > Passeriformes > Cinclosomatidae > Ifrita > Ifrita kowaldi. Next base: position 368,700 of record VZRS01005032.1, on the reverse strand, counting down.
CAACTATGGTAGGGCAGTCCTCTGGATCTATCTGAAATCAGAGAAGGGGTTCTTGACTGTGAGCCAGTGTGCAGCTTTCTTCTCACTGACATTGTTCCCTCCCCATCTACTCTCATGCGCTTGCAATACTTTAAATGCTTAAAAGTTTAAAACAGTTGCATGTTAGCTATCGCCCTCCCTGTCAAGGGAAAATGAAGGAATCTCCATTAAGAGTAAGTGAACTGTTGCTCTCTGTCAGAGTGAATCTACCACTGGCAAGCCCTGTTTAAGTATTGATAAAGGAGATTATTTAACCTACTGGAAAATCAAGCCCAAAGGATAAGGAGAAGCTTATTCAGGGGAAAGAAGATTTTGTGATTAAGACACTGGATACGTATTTAGAAAACCTCTTGTTTGCTTGTATTCTCTTGTACCCTCTTTGACTTTGAGCAAGGAACTTTATCGTTACCAGCCAAAACACCAGAAGAGATCATCTCCTACTTAGGCATTTAGAAATGGATTTAATAGAAGCTGGGCTCACTCCCTAGTCCTGAACCAGGAACACAGTGCATGGTCACCCAGAGGCATTTCAGTGGTTGGTAAGAGAAAAAAAGAGACACCTATGATAATGATTAGGCCAGTGAAATTTGTGCTCTGGATGTCCATGGGCTATGGCTGGACTATAACGATAAAAACTGCTGTCAGAAGAAGATAAAACTTTGCAGAATGTTGTTCAAAATTCTATGGCTTTCTGTCCAAAAAGGACAGAAATCATAATCCTTCCCTTCTCTTGGTGTACACCTCTGGTTTTGCTTTGGCCTGTAAGCTCTGAGGAGCAAGACCTGCCTCTCACTGTGCCCACCACAACAGGGGTCAGGCTAAGTCCGGGTCTTTTTAGAGTGAATACAGCAGAGATACACACCTTTAACTGAATTAACTGCTTTAACCCCTTGTATCCAAGGACTAAAGGAAAGGGCAATAACATTATAAAAGAAGCTGAAGGAGTATCACTTACATAAGAAGAGAAAACCAGGGTGCAGGAGGAACTGTGTACTACCTATCATTATTTCCCCAAATTTTTATGCATGCGAACCTTTAAGTAATCACACTGGTTTACAGAACACTATAATAAGCATACATAATAAATGACTTAAAAGCCTGTTGTAAAAACAGTACACCAGCAAAGACAAGAACTTGAAAGATCTCATGACTTGATGAGTTTGTGAGCGTGGCCTCAACTCAGTCCACTTCTGCAAACAGATTAATGGTACGGGCTTTAATTACATGCTCACATACTGCTCTTTTCTGCAAGGCCCCAGCTTCACCAAGTGCCAGTGAGAGGTTTTAATTCCTGTAACTTTATAGCACATTAATCATGGGTGATGAGGGCATGAATCAGTTATGCAAGTCATCCCAAATACATACTGATGAAATCTGTAAGCCATCACCACCCACCACCCATATTCTGATTATCCACCTCTGTCACAGACGAACTATTTTGGGACTGTTTTAAACAGTTCTAAGGACATTCAGTATTTTTTGAGTAGCACAAGGATTTCTGACCCACCATCCCCATGATATCATGTGCCTCAGTTTCTGTGGGATCATTTACTGAGGGGCTCAGTAAGGAAAAATGTGAGGGTCCAACATTGAATGCCTTCAAGTGGTGACCTAGGGCAACATTCTGCACAGAAAAAACCCCTACCACAGTACCTCTAAACACACTTATACACACTTTGCAGTTAACCCTTTTTGAGGTGCTGCAAAATCCCTATCTTTGTGATTAATTTGAAAAGCATAAACTCCGTCACAGTGCAATACGGTTGAAAAAAATCTCCTTTGTACAAGGCTGAATATTGCTCATTGCAATGTACAAACGAGATGGTCAAGATCTGAAGTTTGGCTGGTCTGTTTGTTTGTTTTGGGGTGGGTTTTTTTTGTGTTTGGTACAGGGTACAAGGAGATTTCCCTAGGAACAGTAGATGAAGTAGATGAGAAGGCAGAGACAAGTAGATTTACTGTATTCAATTTCTATTTGTCATAGAGAGACATGTGCACAGGTTGTTCCAACTATTGGTGTTATCCTTTTTTGGTAGTGGCTTGAAATCTACCTCTCACCAAGTCATAAATATTACATTTGGAAAGACCTTTCAGGCAGTTCAAGTCACCCTCTTGCAATAGGTACAATGGTCTCTACTAAATATTCACAAGCATAATTCAATTTTGTCATCAGAAGGGTCATTTGCCTCCTAATTACCATGGAAATAAAGCAATGGACCACTAGGTCTTCACCACAACACATCCATTATTTCCCAGTATGCTCCAATATATGGACACATAAATTGTAGTTGCCTGTTTAGTTCACTGCTAAAATAAGCCCAACCACGAGTATATTGTCCAATAAACCCCACAGCTGACACAAAGACTCAAACCAAAAATCTCTTCCTGTGTTTTAAAGTCAAATTTCAAAGTACACCGCAGAGTCAACAGCAGCTTTTCTTTCAAGAGTACTGATAGTTAAAACAACTTCCTCTCAAAAATTCTGTTGGGCTAGGATTTTAGAGAAGGAGGAAATAAGAAACAATGGCTTTGAAGTAATTCATCTCGGAAAGAAATTAGATCAGGGTTCATATTTTACAGTGATTTACATCTTGTGCAACCCCATTACATTTAATGGGCCTACTGAAGGTCTGTGTCAACATGGAATGTGACTTTTCAGGCTTAAGTGCTGTGATTCATGGACTGGGTTACAGTGGGAGCTGTTTTTAGGACAAGGCTTTATCTCCCAGGACTACTGATAGAGATTTCAGTTTTATTTAGAGGGGGGAGGTTGCTCTGTTTTCCCTTTGTTTGCTTCTTAAGAATATTCAAGGGATTGATCCAGTTCATCAGATGCCCATATTTCATGTCTTTTGCTGTCACACTTACTCTAATGAGAGTACCTGGACTCTTGGCATGTATAGTGTCATGTTTTTTGATGGCACAACTCTTTATTGTAGATTATATAGAATATAAAACATTCAGAAGGGAGCACTACTGCCTGAAAGTGGAAACTGTAGACCAAGGCCAAGGGAGGCAGTATTTTTTAAATACCTATGGTGTTATTCTCCCTCTTAACTTCTGTTTGCTTTTTCCTTTTATTTATTTATTTTTCCAATCCTACAAGGGCCTGAAATGAGCATATATGGACTTATATTTCTTTCTTGCTTGTGAAGATTTATAATATTAAGTTACTACTGCAGATAAACCAGAGTTGCTACACAGCTTCTGACATTGTTGAAACAATAGACTGCATGCATAAATCCAAAACACTACTGAATGAAATAATTTTGGTGGCTTTTGCCATCTCCCAGGAGGGTTGTAATAGTATAATGAATATTTAACATTTCTCTTCTATTTTTATTAGAGTTTGTAGCACCTTATAAACTACAAGAAGCACTTACTGCTTTGTTCCATATATAAATCTCCTGTGTTGGAGTGTGAACTAGACACCATTTAGAAACCATTCTTAAAAAGGAAGAACACTCTAGCAATACTTCAGATCAAATATATAAATAATTTTATGGGGTATTTAGTAACTGCAATTTCAAAGGAGGACTACAAGCACATTTCTCACCTGAAATACAGTGCACAAGGGCCACTCCCACTAAGGAGTTTCCATTGGAAAGGAACAAAAAAGAAATCTATAAAGTCATTTGTGTTTCATGCAGAAACTAATGGGTGTAGGAAACAGATATTTAACTCTCCACCCGTGTATTCTGTAGGGGCTGGTGGATTTACAATGGAATATTCCAAGGGAAACTGCACTCAAGTCACGCTGGAGCTGAAGCATTTTCTATTTGATACTATCCTGGCAGCTGCTGTGCCGTGTCCTTTCTCTAGGTGCACACACTATGCAGGAGTGGGAAGAAATCTAATCTGGGAAACACTAAATTAAGGCTTGCCTACACTTTGTGCCTAGCCTAGGCGCTTAAACTTGGTGTTCACCAGCTATGACTATTGTCATGCAAAATCTTATTTTGCAGAAGTTTATTTGTATTTTGAACTTGCAGTTCCTTGGCCAGAATAGGATTTGAAGGTTGGACTCAATGCTCTTGGAGATTTTTTTTTTCCAACCTAAATGGTTCTGTGATTCTGTGATATACAGACAAGTATTACCTTTCTGGTGTACCACTACAGAAGACGGTGGGTATCCCCTCACACGTGGTACCTGAGTGCTCATTCAGAGCAAAAGTACGGTATCACAGGCTTTATGGAAAGACTGTTTTTCTCCTTCAAACTGGATACCTGCTCATTAAAGTCAGGCAAAGGAACCCCCAAATCAAACAGAGTTGCTCTGTCTCTTCCCATTTTGAATAAGTGCTTTCGATCATGTCACACCATTTATCCACCACCTTCCCAAACACACGTCAAAAGATCTTCAAGGCTTGGTTTGAATCTTCTGCCCTCTGACTGCGTCTAGGACCAGGGCCTGCTGCCACTCTGCAGTTTGCTCCACTCACCCTTTATTAATGGTTTCCCTTTCTCCCTCGCTGGTACCTCCCAGCGTGAGCACAGAACCCCTGGCAGCTCTGTGACCTTTACAGAGCACGGAGGGGGAAGAGAGGAGACGAGAGTTTAGAAGTGGGTTTTGACCTACTCCACAAACACTGACCCCACTGCGAAACAAACAGCTGCAAGAGAAGACAAAGAAGGTCTGAGAACGGAAACCAATATATTCTGAAAGCTGGGAGCGGTTAAACGCGATGAAGAGCCACAGCAGCTGACGGGGAGGGAGCTGGGAGCGGGAGGAGGGAACGCTCCGTCACATGCGCTCGGCGTATTATCATTTTTCAATACCCACATTAAGAACAAGAAAACCACAAAGTTTCGTAACTTGTCATTTAGCTTCGGGTGGGGGGGACGGGGTGGGGGGGCTGGTAAGAAGGAAGAAAAAATAAAAATAAAAATCCTCTAAGGTTAAAAGAGGAATAATAAAAACATCTCTGAACAGCAGAGAATTGCAAGGTGACCTTCAGACAAAATCCGGGGTGAGCAACCCAGCTCTTGTCTTCAGATGTCATTCATTTCCTAACTCGCTCTTTGCAAAGGAAGGACAAAAGGCAGCTTCTTGAGCTGTCTGCAGGCAGATGAACAGAACAAGGACTTTCTGTTTGTACTTCTGCGTTCCTCTTTTTAAAATAATAACAGAGAATAGTATGATCTGAAGTGGCTGCCTGGGGGATTTTTGTCTTTCTGTTTTTAGTGCACATCTCTCTGCGCTGAGTGAAGGATCCATGCAAATAAGTGGAGGGCTTGCACCGAAGGGACTGCATGGGGAAAACAGCCAAATTGATTGCACACCCGTCAGTTCACACACAAGCACTGCCAAGTGCCTGGAGTACACCATCCAAAAAAGACAACAGCACATTGTGTTCCCTTGCACTGGTTTAACTTCTCTCTATCATAATCGCTTCTTTTAATATTTGCTCCTATTAAAGATACAAATCTGATTTTTCTTGTAATCTTCCCTTGCCCTTTTGTAACAGTGTTAGTTCCTAGATCTCAGGAACCTCATAAGTGTTAAAGTCTTTGGTGGTATTTAGGTGTGGAAATTGAGGTGCTCTTGGAAATTATGAAACTGATGACGTAGTTTGGTTTGTGTCAACCTTCCTATGAGGGGATAAGGCTGAAATCTCATTCAGACCTCCTAGATTCCATTCCCTTATTTTGAAAATTGCTGTCACTTTAACATATACATGTGTAATAAGATATAAACTGCCGTCTCTCAGGGTATAAGCCAAACACTGAGCACAGACAGAGGGTAAAAGCTACTTTTCTTATGATCAAATTATGTTTATTATTATTGTCTACTACGTGGTTTCTTGCATGCTCCTTTGGTGTTGGCTACAGTCAGTAATTGGAAACTTGTAATAAGACAATTATAAGACTTTGACTAGTGTAACAGTTCCTAAGTTCTAATGTTTAATAAACCTCAAGAGTTAAAAAATGACAGCTCATTTACTCAGTATTAGTCTCTAGGAAGCTTTCCTGGGTGAATGAAGGTCATTTTTTATGGCATTCAAGCTCTCAGCATGAATAACACAAAAAGGTTTAGATCCTCACATGCTTATAATAAATATTAACTTTCTGAGTATGACCCCATTCATTTAGTGGTGAAATAAAATTCTCTGACACTGCCCCAGCTCTGTCTCCCAGGTGCAGCAGAGGCCCTGGACATAGGGCAGTCAGCTGAGAATTCTGAGACTTTTGAGCATCTCTAAGACTGTGGAAAATGCTCTGCATCTCCTGAGATATCTCTGCAGTTCAAAGACAAATGGACCATCATGGGATAAAGGCTATTATTACCTCTTAGAAGAGTTTCCCCACAGTGGGGAATCCTGAGTTAGAGAAGCTGTGAGCAGTGACAGAGCATCTGAAGTGGTGAGGATGTCTGAGTGGTGGTGCATATCTCCATGAGGATGTTGGTACCTCCAACATGTGCAGATGTGGGTCTCAGGGACCAGGCAGTGTCAGGCTTGTGGTTGAACTTGATGATCTTAAGGGTCAGTCTAAACTAATCCAGTGATTCTATGATTCAAAGGTATCAGCTTCTTGAACTGCTCCTTGAATGTATTGATTTTTTCATATCCTCAAGGCAGCTAATGGATCTCATCAACTTTTTCCAATTTTCCCTTTTGTTGGAAGAATGGTACAATCTCAGTTACTAGAAACATGAATGATCCCAGTTTAAAAACAAACAAACAAAAAAATAAAGCCTTTTCAGGAAAAAAAAAAAAAACCAAACCAAACCCAAAAACCTTTACAGTATAGCATTTATAGTTATAAAGAGATTTCTGCACTGCACACCATCTATCAGACCGTAGTGATTTGACCCACCTCTGGCAAAGTGGGAAAAACAAATGCCACTTCAAAGGCAAGGTTTCACAGGTCATCCAAAAAATTTAGCTGCTTATTCCTGCTGGAGAGACCCCCTAGGCATTCTCTGTACCTGTGGTGCCAGTGAAGCTCCTATTGGACTACCCAGGAGTGTGTCACACAGGAGAGAAAACTGCACTAAGGGACCTCTTCTTAATGGGTGAATTTTTACAAGCTGAAAGCATGCACGAGCTCCAAAAGTGCAAAGATTCCTCTGCATCCACGGCTGAGGTCAGTGTGCAGCGAATTTCCCCCAGGCAGCCTTTGCACGGAAAACCCCGTCACCGCAAGGTCTGTGCCACTGAGGGAAGCAGCAGGTTAACATTCACCTCAGCCACCCCATTAACGTGGGCACCCTGGGAGTGCTGCTGCAGCAGGCAGAAGCCTCACCACCGGCTGAGGCAATGCACATACCACCATGTCAGAAATAGCTGGATGTGGCAAGAGTATCACGTCCCCCATAATTGGGAGGGATCGGATTTCCCTGCAGCGCTGGAATGGCTAAACAGCCTGTGTTACAGTACCATGGGAGCCTACAAATTGCACGGGCAAGGACTCAAAAAAGAGCTGCCTGATGATGACAGTGCCGATCCTTCTCGTGCCATCTGGTTGCAGTGTCCCTGCTCTGCACATCGGGCTGTGCATGCACAGTGACAGAGGCAGCCTGTTGCTGTCCCTGGGCTCGGTGGTGCAGAGAGCCAGCCTGGGCACGGCGTCTGCAGCCACACATGTCCACACAGCCCCTCTGCTTCACAGAGCTTCTGAAACACAGATTAATCCAAAGCACTGAGGTGTGCCAGGCTTGCTCTGCCATTGCTTAGGTGGACAGCAGCAGCTGGTGGACACTTACGAGTAACTATGCAGGAAGAAAACAGACCAGGAGAAGGTAGACTGATAACAGGGACAACTGGCAGGGGCTGAGACTTGCTGTATGGACATATCTGACTTCTCTGCAATTATATGAAGAGTGATGAAATCACTCTGCCTTGGGAGTCCTCTGTCCATTCACTGATGCACTGCAAAGTTTCCTAGCTAATATGCGATCCAAGATCAGCCAACACCACCGGCTGAGGCCCTCTTGCATTGCAGACGTGGCTGGAGTATCTAGGACACATCTCCTCCCTGTGGTCCACAGGAAGGGAACAGACTTCCCTGTGCTGTGGAGGCTGCCAGAGGCTCTCACTCCTCCCCGTGATAAGGGGCGGGTGTTTAGGATGGTTAAGCCCCTGTGTTGAGCACCGCAGTTGCTCTCCTCAGATGTGGGCTGAGCATAGCTCCAAGCAGCTCGGAGCACACCTCCAGCGTGATGACAGGTTCATCATCTTGAGTGACAGGGCTAGACTTGAGGAATTTGGATACACTACACAGGAATCCACTATTAGCGGGATACGCAAGAGGCACAGGTCTAAACCAAGTAACACCAAGTGATGAAGTGAATTTGGAGCAGTGCCAGGAAGACTACAGGACAGGAAGAAATGAAAGATGAAAGTGTTTTTAACACTGTCTCCACATGCTCAACAAGGATTTTCTCAAGAGTCTTTGCTTTAAAAATGCTCTGTGATATATAGCATTCTTTCCAGAGCTGCCCTTTATCATCTGATGAACAGAAAGAACCAAATTGCTGTGGCAGTTGGATTAATCCTTTCTTAATGGCTCATTTCTGCCTTTATTCTTAAGTTGTAAAGCATGGTAATTCCACTAAAATCTTTGAGACTGCTGGGACTTTATACCAGAGTGACACAGCGTTTGGCCCACCCTTACCTACATCTGTGCCCCCGAAGAAACGAGAAGGAAGCTCTCAGGTCATCCTTTCAAAATGCAAAAACAGAATGCTTCAACAACAGAGGAGTACAACTCACCCAGCATCTGACTCATAAAGGATGCAAGGCAAGCTCTACCACAAAACAAGCCTCTGCCCTATAAATTAAGGGCTGCTGTTCCACAACTCCTAGGTGTCCCACAGAGAGACAGGCCTTTCCTAGGGCATTTAAAAATGAGATGCTGGAATGCAAACAAATCACCATAGGCTTCCTTGATAGTCAATGAGCAGGAACAGGTACCCCAGAGGACAATTTGCATCACGCTCAAACAGGCATCCAAGGCAGGTCAAATGGATTGCTCCCTGGAGACACCTATTTCTTACTGTGGACTAAAAAGGGAGCCCAGGGTGACCAGTTCAAACTTCGGCATCTAACTTCAGATGTCTGAAGCTGTGTGAAATGAATCACACATGCAGAGGGACTAGTAGATCATCGATCTTTTATATGTCAAAGAGCTTTAATTTTTACCAAGCTCCTCTTGTGTTAAGCCGAATAACTTTTGTCTAAAGTGTTTTCTCCCGAGAGGCCTTCAGTCTTGAAGACATAAAAAGATGAAGAATTCTTCACTTCCACTGGCCCCTTGTTTTAGTGATTAACCACTATCACTGGAAAGAACAGTGCTAGTTCCAATCTGCCCTTGGTTAATAGTTTGTTTCCCTTTGCTATCTTGAAGAGATTGCTGTATTTTCTCTCTGGAAGTGCTGCTGCAGTTTTGGATTGCCAAGTCTGAAGGCTGAGTAGGTCCAGCCTTTTTTCCCTTTCAAAATTTAAGACCTTTGTACAAACTTCCACCCACCTTGCAGAAGCTCTGCTTCATTTTTGTGTCTAACTAGGACATGCTTTAATAAGACCAATGTCTTTACATGCCCCAGCTTCCCAGGGACCCCAAAGAAGACTGCAAGTATTAATAAATTATTGTCTCGGCATCTCTTAAAATAAATGTTGCCACAAATCCTTCAGAAGCAGAGAAACTAAAGGGCAGAGAAGGCAAGTAACTGACTCAGGTCTGGAGAATAAGTGGGAGCAGATGCCCTCTTACCTGAATTATAACAATGTCTTTTAAGCACTGGATTTCAATTAGCACTTTGAGACCTTCAGTCACACCTTGTTTTTCTTCTACTGCAAGAGGACATGAATGCATTGAAGAAGAAAAAATTTATCTTCGGTGCTTGGTTTCCAATATCCAAGAAGCACCTTTTTGTTCTCTTATGCTACCTCCAAAAGAAAAGGTATCCAGTCTCTGACGTGGGCTCCATGGCATTACAATATATATTTTAACACAAATTACAATATATACTGCCAGCAAGTTTCAATCATCTTCTAAAATAAATCTGGATGGAGTTCACTTAAATTTACCTCTACAACAGTAATCACACCAAATTTCAGAAAAATACCTGCATTTGCAGATAGAAACTGGAGAGTGAGGAGGGCAGTTACTCAATCACTAAGAAAAAAACCAAAAAACACAGAGGGGTGGAGTATACACTAAACATGCTGGAAATATCCATTTGGCACAAGTGTTTATTCTCTTTATTCAATTGCAATTATTTATATTATCATGGAGGAGGAGCCTATTGCACATTGCAATGCACAATAACAGAAAGGCTAGTCCAGGTTTTTATTTTCATGAGCTCCGTGTCATACAGCCAAAGTGAAAGAATATCATTGAAAACACCTCCATATAAAAAGCCCCCACAGCTATATATAGATGCTAGATAAAGCTAATCTTATCATGCAGATAATGTTTCTATGATCAGCTTCCAAATACACCTAGTAACAACAAGGCTCCAGCCAATTTTAAGCTATTTCATAATGGACATGAACAGGAGATGTCCCAGAATATAAACATCTCTCCTGGTCTTCAGTTCTGCTGTCTCTGCCTTACAGATCTCTCTTCAAATCATCTTTACTGCCATGTGTGTGCATGGCTTTTCCTGCTTCAAACTGAATATTCCTCCCAAGGAACTTGGTCCTTTAACGGATTTTGTTATCACCGTGCCTGTCTAGAGCAGACCATGCTGTTATAAATGGTCCCCACCCACCATTGGGATGATACACTGACCTAAGAACTCTGATCAGAGACAGATTCTACCCAATACTACTCCTACTACTTGTAATTGCAGCATTATTATTATTATTATTAATCATCATCATCAATATCATCATCATCATTAGTATTAGTACTGCATTTTTTCCTATATGTACTTTAGCACTTTAGCTTTTAGGGAACTGGCTTAAGTGGATGATGAAATTGTGAAGCACCTGCAAGACAGAGCTGGAATCTCCCTGGGTTTGCTTTTATAACAACCAGGCCAGAGTCTGACCCTCAAACCCAGTGCAAGACTCTTTTATCCAAACTGTCCAACCAAAACACAGATTTAGAAATATCCACATACTTTCCCAGAGTATTTACTGCTCTTTCGATGAAGGTCATAATAAAAGTACTAGTTTTATTATTCCACAGTTTCAGCAGATGGTCTGAACTATTAAGAGTCAATTTGAGCCTATTAAAAATGTCATCTATTCTATTTCCAGACAATATCGCAGCAGTTCAACCTCATTACTTATCTGTCACTATAAAGAGCAGATAAACCTTCATCCATCACATCCAATGACTTTTTGCCCAGAATTCTGGATTTTTTTTATTTTTTTTTTTTACCTTAGCTAAATCATTCCTCTCCTCTCAATTCCACAGCAATGTGGGCGTCCATTCCTTATTCCCACACACAAATATATATATATCTCTGTGCTAGAGGAATATTTAGTCTCCATGTAGCACAATTTCCAAAGACTCTCAAAGGACATCACAAAGTACAAACGCATCTTTACACCCACTATTCAAATGAGACATCTGAGGCATGGGGTCATTTGTCTCCACTTTTTTAAAAAAAAATTGTGGTCTCTGAAGGTAAATAAAGAAATCAGTGCTGACACAGCACAAGCTTCACTTTTGAAATCATATAGGCTGCCAGAATTTCCAGGAGTATTGTCTGCTCTTTTTTCTTCCAGTTGTTGCTCTGGTTCCTTAAGTCGATCATTCTTTAAAATATTTTCCAAATATTTCCCATTTTTTCCTTGGCTTAAAGCTAATTTTCCCTGGAAAATATGAATAATATTTCTACAAATTCCCACTTAAAATCTACACAAGTAAAACTTTAGAACATATGTTTTATTTTATTCAACAAATGAGTGGTGCTTCACACTGCATATTGATTAACAAAGTCATTAGTAACTTATGCCAAAATTATTAAAAAAGCAGCCTGATCTTCGGACAACTTCTTTTGAAGGACTGAGATTAAGATCCATATAAAATACTCATATCTCTCTTTTACATCTTTTATAACATTAGCCACAAGCTAAGTAATTGCAATTTGAAGGATTCAAAACTTCCAGGGATATTCAGAGAAATTCATTTTCTCAATTATGTTTATACAAGGCTTAATTATGGCCAACTTGTTGAAACAAAGGATCATTGACAGCCATGACTGCCATATTTATTCATGTTTATGGATACACGAGAAACAATCACTTAAGGTACAGTCATCCAGTATGTTCCCATGTGTCTACAGCTCTGTGATGTACTGTATTGTGTGAATTGAGAGGGGGGAAAGGAAAATTTTTACTGCCATAGTTCAATCACATTAGGAGAAAAAAATATGTGATGCATGTCATCTATCTATTTTTATATGACAACGTAGAAAAAGACACGCCAAAAAAAAAAAAAGTGATGCTTTGAGTTCACTAAAGAGATATATATTCTGATGTGTAGCATAACTGATACTTTAGGAGAATATGATTTTTTTCCCATCACAGAGAATACCTGAAACATGAGAAGCATCAATCAATACCTGCAGTTCCTTCAGAGGCAGCATCAAACAAGAGCAAAGATCGCTTCCTTTTTCTGCTGTGTTCTACCACGAGTGTCTACATTGAAGATCTGTCTTCCAGCCAAAGCAATTAATGATTAATGAAAACAGACACTGCTATTTTAGAGAAACGGGCGAACCCATGAAACTGAGCAGTGTATGATGGCTTCATTAGATAGAAAAAGGCTGAGCCCTGACTTTGGCGGGAAAAAAATCCAAAGTCTTTTTCTGCACTCTTTGAACTTCCACCAAGCAATTTGCCGAACCTTTTTCCTATGGTGTTTCATGGAATGCATGGGAGAAAAGGACTTCACCAGGTAGAAACCTGCAGCAAAATTGTCCATCTCTGGTGCTCTGTGGCTCTTCTCATCTCTGAGTCACCTGGGTGGGAAATGATTTTGGACTGGGTCACTAGAGCCACTTCCTGAGGCTGTGGTTTCAGCCAGTCTCACCATCAACATCCTTGACAGGCTGTGGCTGGGCTGTGCCACGCACTGGAGGAGGTGTCTCCCAACCTGACATCTGCTCCTACTGCTTGCAAGATCTTGAGAGCTGTAACTGTTTAGCTAATATTTACTCTGTTTCAGCTTACGGGTTGGATTTTGTCTGTGGTAGCCAGCTGGAGGGGCGCTTTTCCAGTGGAAAGCATGGGAGAAATTTGGTCTGGCTTGGCCAGAATTCCGCCTGTGATCCCCTGAGGAGAAGACGTTGCCATGGCAGCTTTGCTGTTCCTTCAACTGGTGCAATAGCTGCTGTTGCCACATTAAGCCAGCTCTGCTGGTCTGTGAAGGTGAGCTGCCTCTCCGGGTAATTACAAACATACCTGCTTCCCCACGTGCTTCTGCTGCTTGTCCCTCCATCTGCCTAAGATACACAAATACTTTGTTATCCTTTCTGAGGGAGGTGACCCACCATGGCTGTCATGCTGTTCGTCCCTCCAGATTTTAACAGCCAGCTCTGTCATGTGAAGGGCTGCAGCTTTTGCTGAGGGACTCAAGCTGGCCCATTAAGGTCCCTACCAGCGACGGGAGAGAGATGTCAATTAATTTCGGTTCTGAGCTCTGCAGGGTCATTCACCCTTTCCTAGGTTGTTTTGTGCTTTTTCTTGTGCCTATGGCATAGGTAGGTGCTACAAAAAAATAGCTGAAGTACCACTCAGGATGGATGCAGTTGAGCTCTTCACCTTGGGATCTTTACCTGTTAGGATCTCAGCCTTTCATTTGGAGAACTGAGCAAGGCTGTCCCTTTTGCAAACACAGCCTTCACCTCTTACACAAGGCTGGATCGCACAGATGAGCCAGAGTTGAAGCTCTTTGTCTCTCAAATCCACATCTCACACCTCACTGGAGAAAGCCCTAAGGCTACTGATGACTCTGAGCAGCAGACATTCACCCGTCTAGCCTGCTGAAACTGTGCCAGATTAAATCAATGGGATTGTAAGCATTTAAACAGGAATTACTAGTGCTCAACCAGCTAAAAACGTCCTTTATTAGGCAACAGCCTCACTCGAACCCCTCTGCTTGAGCTATAAACAAAGCACATCAAACTGGAGGCTGCACAGTGGAGGTAATAGCCCTTGCAGAAGAAGAAAGGAAGAAGTGTGCTTTATTGCACACGGATTTTGCAGTTCTGGAAATGATACAGCCACTGTACCCATATCACAGGGCAGGTCTGAGAAATGAACACATGATTAAGAGCTTTGAGAGCTCTGCGCTAAAAAGAGACGTAGCAATGTTGCTGTGATTTAATTCATGCATGCATGCACTTCAACCCGGACTAATTCCCCAGGGTTAAAATGAAATAGAGTTTAAATCTAACAAGGGTAGAAACTCATAACCAATTCCTGTGCTTCTCAAAGAGAATATCAAATGACATGAAATCCTTAATTGCCCTGAATGAGACACAGACATCTGAAATGGAGTTACGTGTCTCCTATCTAAAAAAACCCCTTAAATGAATTCTTTACCTTCCTTCCACCACCCCTAGAAAGTGAAACTTCTTTAGGCACAAAAATAGACTAAGCTTTACTAAAACCAAGCGCAGATTTAAGCACCTACTTTAAAAGGACAAGCTTTTTGCACAACTGATATGGTATTACGAAACTTTAAACATTTCTTTCACAACTGACAAGGAACTGAATGCATTAGACGGGCCTGTTTCACATCTGAAGCCACAAAGGCTCCCAAGTCTGTATGCTTCTGGATTTTTCTCTGAACTCCATTGTTTGTGGTTAAAAAACCAAAAGGGTCTGACCCATTTTAAAAGAAGGAAATCATATTTCTTAGTCTGCAAATGATACTCACTGCTAGCAGAAAAACAACTGAAGCTTAATCCTCCTGAAAAAAGGAAATGTCCCAGGTCAAAATCACAACACATAATCCCCCCCAGAAAGTAGGGAAAAAAGATAAAATACACCAGGTCCAAGCTGGTTGTGCAGAACCACATAGCACTGGCAAAGTTTACAAATCACTCTGTCAAACACAGCTGATTTTTATCTAACAAAGCAGTGATGTTTTTGGTGGAAGGTTAGCATTGCTTTCTTGGCAGAGCAGAATTGTACCTTTATTCTGAAATATCACTTCATGGTGAGAAGTGTTGCACACAGTAATGAAAAACAATAATCTGTCTTCAAAGTCCTTTTGAAAGGTCTAGCTCATTCCAGTTCCTCGGGGCAAAGCAGGCCAAAGTGAAGTGGAATTGTTTCCATTTCACAGATGGGAGAGATGAGGCAACAAAGAGAAGGATTAAATTGGGGGAGGGTTGGTGTGATGCCGTTTTGGGATGTTCAGATTGCAGTCTCAGGCAACCATCTTTTTACATTTACGTTCGACTACAGGGCAAACATTTCTGTGCTTTTCACCAGTGAAGTACATGAGATCACTACATCTGCAACTCATCGTGCAGCCTGAGTGCACCAATTGGCCCGAACATCAGTGAAGTAAGCCCACAAGTTTGGATGAATCTCTGGCCTTTTGCCAAGCATGCAGAGATCTTGTTTCTTAGAATAATTACTGAATTAAACTCTTTGCAGGGACAAGAGGAAATGGCAGGAGCCAATTTTTTTGCCAAGCCTTAGCACGAGAACTCAGGACATCCTGGGTCTCTTGCCTGCTCAGATCACTGGGTTTCCTCTCTGTTCCAGCAATTCCCAATGTAAATGGATTTAGCAACAGGGGAGGCACATACCCAAGCAGGGAGTTTGCTCCTGCTGCTGAGGGAAAGAGAGACAAAGACTCTTAACATGACTACAGACAATCTAGCACCGAACTCGTGGACTGCTCATTTTCCCTTGGAAACTCAAGTTAATCACTTTCCCTTTTCTTGACACTCTGCAATGAGCTGCTCTCTAAGGTGCTGACCCTGTTATTACTGACTACCAAGTCTAGCACTTATTATCATGATAAGTCTCATTGTTTAAAGCAGCCTTTGCCTAATGGTTTTCACATGCACTTTACACCTGGCTTAATTCAACACTGCCTCATTCCAGTGCAAAAAACAGTGAAAAACAGACACCTGACTGGCACAGTTTGTGCATTTTCTATAGTGCCCATGGGTTGCAAGATGTAGGGCAATGTCCACCAGGACCCCAGTTTGTGTGGGCCACACGGAGGCTGAGAGGACACTGAAATGAGTCTCTCTGTGCATCACAGATCAGAAAAGTGAGGGAGACTTCATCTCTCCTTCCCACCTATAGATTACACACCACGATAGCCCTGCATCATAGAAACATAGAATCATAAAGTCATAGAATGGTTTGGGTTGGGAGGAACCCTAAAACTCACCACATTCCACCAGCTGCCATGGGCAGGGACACCTTCCACTAGACCAAGTTACTCCAAGCCTCATCCAACCTGGCCTTGGGACATTTCCAGGAATGAGAGAGCCACAGTTTCTGTGGGCAGCCCATGCGAGTTCCTCAGCACTCTCACAGCCAAGAATATTTTACTCATATCTAATCTAAACCTACTTTCTGCCAGTGTGAAGCCACTCTCCCTTGCCCTCTCACTCCAGACTCCTGCAAATTGTCCCTCTCCTTCTTTCTTGTTGGCCCCCTTCAGGTACTGGAAGGCTGCAACTCCAAAAACCTTCTCTTCTGCAGCCTGAACAATCCCAGCTCTCCCAGCCCTTTCCTCACAGCAGAGCTGCTCCATCCCTCTGATCATCTTGGTGCCTCCTCTGGCCTCTCTCCAGCAGCTCCACATCCTTCCTGTCTTGGGGACCCCAGGACTGGAGGTAGCTCTGGAGGTGAGGTCTCACCTGAGTGGGGCAGAGGGGCAGGATAACCTCATTCATATCTAGTAAGGTTTAAATAAATCACATATTCTGCAGAAATCTCTTACAGTGTTCCAAGAAGACCAATCTCCAGGAACCATCTCGGTTTAATCTGTTAAACCTTTGCCTCTTTATTGTAACTTGTACTGGTTTTAACTTCTGGTCAGTAGGTTTGTTCTGCTTTTCTCATTGTGGTGGGTACTTTCCACACGTAATTTTTCTTATATAGAGCTCCAGAACTTGCACTTTATTGTGTGTCACTCTGAGCTGCCTGACAGGTTGATCTGTTTCGGTGTCTGTCGTCATGAACAACCAATTTGTCCAGAGAAGGAATTACAAAAAGGATGTGAAATCATGACAGTCCGGGTAATTTCCTTTCCAGCTATAACTGTGTTGACATTAACTGCGACATTAGCAGCTATGAGTAAGGTTTGTCATGTACACTCCATGCAAAGAAGAAAACAAATGGAAAAGTTAAATATTTACTCTCTGACGGCTTATTTTTTTGCAAGTGTGTTTTTTAACTAAAGTTATCCAAAGCCTTCCCAAACCATTTTGCCAAGGGAACTGCTGTTTGCAGGATCAGGAGATTGTGTTTGCTTAAGCACATCTGTGGAGCCAAAAGAAAATAAATAAAAAATTTAAAAAAACTTCTCTCCCTCATTCCTCATCCATTATTTTATTAACCACAATTGTAAGGTTAGAAAAATACCCACTCCATTAGCCCCTAGGGCATGAGACGCAGGACTCCAAAACCCGTTTTGTACTCAGTTCTGCTGAATTTCAGCACCTACTGATACTGTGTGACATCACGCAAAGTCGACTGAACTGTGACTTTTTTAAATGGCAACTTGGTCAAATCATGCTTTCAGTTATTAACAAATACCATACCCCAGGGTCAGCTCAAACTTTCCACTACATGCTCGAGGTGACTGAATGACAAACAAACCATCAGTAGGAAATTTTGATGCTGGCATACGCCGTCTGGTTAGCTTTTAGAAGGAGGAAGTGAGAAGATGTATGGTTGACTTGCCAAAGTAGTTTAAAATAAAAGAAAAATATTTTAAAAAAGAAAAAAAAAAGACTGCAGTCCTTCTGTCTTCACTTTCTTATGCAGATACCTATAATCAGACTCTTATTTGTACTGAGAGATGCCAAAATAAACAGGACTTGCTCTCAGAGCATCCATTATCTTCAATTTGGGTACTCCGTGTGCTAAGTCTCTCTCTAAGAAAGTTTACTTCTAAGTGCCTAAAAAGGGTTGAAGTGACTGGCTTAGAAACAGTCATCCTGATTTGGACATTCTGGCAAGGTAAAAGCATGAGGATAATGGGATGTCTGAAATTGATTCATTTCCTGACTGGATCAAATTCCAGACTGATTTAATATAAGTGGCCAAAGCACAGAGAAAGGAACTAATGTGGGACTGTTCACTGTGGGTAGCATAAGAAATTATGTAATTAAACTGAGGTGGAGGAAGTATAGAGGAGACACACAAGGAAACAAGCAAAAGGTAAGGGTAATTGCATGTTGGTGCAGGATGCTGAAGCCCTCAGCATCGCTGGGCGTGCAGAGGAGCAAATCAGACAAATGAGTTTGTGGTAGAGCTGACCCTGCCTTAAGGAGGATGGATTCATGATAATGCAGACTTAACACCTTTTGAGATGTTGGAGTGAGAGCTCCTCTGGACTCAGGCCCAGAGGAGCTCTCACTCCAACAGATTCAGTGGCCTCCTGAGCCTGGTGGGGCAAGAATTCTGTCATACACAGCCCTAGAGAGAAAACATCTTGAGGTGACAGCACCAGTACCGGATTCATATTTCACTCCCCAGATGACCACACCTTTGGTACTACTGTGACCTGATATTCTTTGTGGGCGAGAATGGGATGTGTTGGATCTAATTTAGAAAATTATGCCCACTGGAGAGGAGAGGAAAAGCGAGGTGAGACCTCTTCTCTCCACTGTGTGAGAATCTCTTTATAAAGAGCCAATGAAAGAGGAATAAATATCATCTTTCTCTGTACAGTTATATGGCATCTTTCATATCAAGACCACAAAGCACTTTTAATTAAATCAAGGAATTGAAGGGGATGCCATTAATCTGCTCATTTTTAAAATCCAAAGGAAGCTAACAAGGTGAAGTGTTTTGTCCACAGGCTGGCATGGCAGAGAAGGAGCAAAGCGGGAAGTACAACCTTGGGGCCAAATTCTATACAAAGGCAGGTTCTTCCTCCTCCAAAAGAAACAGGACACTGGTAATTCAGGGAAATTTGATTCCCAACATTCTCACAATCCTTGACAAAGGATCCTATATCCTCACGGTCTTGAAACACCCTCTGAATCTCTTTCTTCTCTATCCCGCTGCTGCTTGTGCCCACTGTCAGCACTGAACCACCCAAAGGAAAAGTCAGAATAAAGCAAAGATCTCTGGGTAGAGCAGCATTTCTGTCACACACATGGGCAAACACTCACAAAACACCACTGTGGTCGTGGTGCTGTGTACGAGCTGCAGGACACATTGGCTATTCTAGACATCAGGTGTCTGGGACATAATGACCTCTTAATTAATGGCTAAATAATGACCACTAACAATTAAGCTGTCAGAAGACAGAAGAAAGAACAATGGTAAGTACGGTTCCCTGTTTTCCACGGGAGTCCCTCCCATTTCTTATGCCCTGGGTTCAGTCCTTAAACACCTTTCTCATCCAAATAGTCTATGGACATATGTCTTGTTTTCTAGAATAAAAGAGAAACATAGTTTCAGTCCAAAAGACACCTTCCTCAAAATGTGAAATTAAGAAATTAGGAATATCTTTTTCCGTGTTCAGCTTGGGGAGCATAATGTGAAGAAAAGCCTGCCTGAAATTTTGACAACTGCTGTGGAAACACCCACATACGAGTTCCAGACCCTTGCTTTTTTCAGCTATAGGAAGGTTTCCCTGCTGGGAAACCCTTGGGCCTGTCCATCTGCCGTACAGTATGGTGAATACTACTACAATGGCACTTTAACAATAACTGTGCTCTTTTGAACCTCCCCATTCAAGTCACTCCATTGATTACTCAGAAGAATGCAGACTCTTGTGTTATTTGATCGGCACATATACTCTGAGCATTTAATCCCCTCAAATATTTTTCAATAACTTCCTTTAATTACAAGGAAAACACGTCGAGTGATGCATGCATTGAAGAGCTTCCCNTCACTCCATTGATTACTCAGAAGAATGCAGACTCTTGTGTTATTTGATCGGCACATATACTCTGAGCATTTAATCCCCTCAAATATTTTTCAATAACTTCCTTTAATTACAAGGAAAACACGTCGAGTGATGCATGCATTGAAGAGCTTCCCCTCATGTCTCTCTCTCTCTCTTTTTTTTTTTTTCCTGTTTAATGAAGAATTTGAATCACTTTTCAACTTCTTAATCCTATAATCCTGGAAGGAATTTGCTCTCTTCCAAACCCTGGGGGTGGTAGGCTTATGCTTAGTACAGTACACCCTGGAGATCTTTCAGCAGGATCTTTCCAGAGGAGTCCCAAATACCTGCATTCCCCAGCAGTGTGGTCACCATGTAACTCAGCCTCACCAAAAACACCTTGCCTCAGAGGTTCAGGGATTGACTTTTTCATGGAAAGTGTGGGGATAACATGGCACAGTAGACACAAGGTGTGCAGAGAACCAATCTTTTCCAGAAGGAATGGGCACTCAGTGCCAGGCAGGACGGTTTTAACAACATGTTTACTCCCTTCAATGAATCCATTCTTCTGGAAAAAAGAACAAAAACTCAGAGGAAGGGCGACCTTGCTAATGCTACATCCTTGCACCTTATTGCCTCCCACTGCCTGAGGGGAGACTGGGGAATGATGGACAAGTCTGTACAACTGGTCTTGTTGGGAGGGTTGGACTGAACCTGTTGGCTGCACAGTCTTTGCCTTGAAGGGCACTGGGTGCATTTGCAGCACGTGACACGCTCTCCTGTGAGTGCTGTGAACTCACTGCACAACAACTTCAGACTTGCCTACTTCTGTTTGAAGAAAAGCCTTTGCTGTCACAGGAAGACAGCTCTTTTTGCAATGAAACCAAAGTCCGTGATTTTCGTCCTCCTGGCTTTCCTGTAGAACTGAGGAACTCTAATGAATGTGCTCCAAAGCACAAATTTTCCACCTTGTCTTTCCAGGCTGTTGGTTGTCAAGGGGTGGCCTGTGGATCTTTAGGGACCCATAAAATGGGGAAAAAATGGTGCATGGAACACTGTAAAAGAGTAAAACCACAGTAACAACCCAAACCATTCCCTCGTAATTCCATATGTGCCAGCAAGCAGTCAGGGTGAAAAAAAGGCTGTAAATACACTTTCAAAGTTTTTAGCAGTGTTTTTAGCTGTTTGTAAATCAAACACCTTGGGGTTCTCTTGACCAGAGCAAGTCTTGGCTTACTCTCCAAATGTCTGAGTATTCTTTCATTACAAGCATCAGCAAAATACTGTGCAAAGACATCTGTTATTCACTCCTCTTCTGTTCTAGGTCACACTCCTCAGCTCTCTTTCTTTTTCTCATACTTGTTAGTTCAAGTAACCATTGTTTTGTCAGTGGTTAGTTATCTAATCCCATTGCACATAACCATCGTCATTGTGTTTTGCGCTAAAGCAACAACACTGAGAAACAGGCTGGGAAACCTGAACAGCCCAAAGTGCATCTATCTCTGTCTTGTTGAGATAAGATGCCATCAGAGGCCTCAGCTGGAAGGTGTCTGGATGAAGAGGAGCACACAGGACAGCTTGATGTGGACGTGGACACAGCATGGACACACNGGTGGGGAGGTGGGAAATCCACATAAAATACCTCAGGAAGTGCATTTCCTCATGTTCTGGGAGAAAAAAAAATCCAATTCTTTTTATCTTCTCACTTATGTTTCCTCTCTTTCATCCTTCTTTTCCTCTCCATCTGTCTCAATGTATGCCTTTCAATAAGAAAACTTTTTTTTTTTATTTTTTATTTTTTTCAGAATTCCACTCTCTAATTTTNGACAAAGGATCCTATATCCTCACGGTCTTGAAACACCCTCTGAATCTCTTTCTTCTCTATCCCGCTGCTGCTTGTGCCCACTGTCAGCACTGAACCACCCAAAGGAAAAGTCAGAATAAAGCAAAGATCTCTGGGTAGAGCAGCATTTCTGTCACACACATGGGCAAACACTCACAAAACACCACTGTGGTCGTGGTGCTGTGTACGAGCTGCAGGACACATTGGCTATTCTAGACATCAGGTGTCTGGGACATAATGACCTCTTAATTAATGGCTAAATAATGACCACTAACAATTAAGCTGTCAGAAGACAGAAGAAAGAACAATGGTAAGTACGGTTCCCTGTTTTCCACGGGAGTCCCTCCCATTTCTTATGCCCTGGGTTCAGTCCTTAAACACCTTTCTCATCCAAATAGTCTATGGACATATGTCTTGTTTTCTAGAATAAAAGAGAAACATAGTTTCAGTCCAAAAGACACCTTCCTCAAAATGTGAAATTAAGAAATTAGGAATATCTTTTTCCGTGTTCAGCTTGGGGAGCATAATGTGAAGAAAAGCCTGCCTGAAATTTTGACAACTGCTGTGGAAACACCCACATACGAGTTCCAGACCCTTGCTTTTTTCAGCTATAGGAAGGTTTCCCTGCTGGGAAACCCTTGGGCCTGTCCATCTGCCGTACAGTATGGTGAATACTACTACAATGGCACTTTAACAATAACTGTGCTCTTTTGAACCTCCCCATTCAAGTCACTCCATTGATTACTCAGAAGAATGCAGACTCTTGTGTTATTTGATCGGCACATATACTCTGAGCATTTAATCCCCTCAAATATTTTTCAATAACTTCCTTTAATTACAAGGAAAACACGTCGAGTGATGCATGCATTGAAGAGCTTCCCCTCATGTCTCTCTCTCTCTCTTTTTTTTTTTTTCCTGTTTAATGAAGAATTTGAATCACTTTTCAACTTCTTAATCCTATAATCCTGGAAGGAATTTGCTCTCTTCCAAACCCTGGGGGTGGTAGGCTTATGCTTAGTACAGTACACCCTGGAGATCTTTCAGCAGGATCTTTCCAGAGGAGTCCCAAATACCTGCATTCCCCAGCAGTGTGGTCACCATGTAACTCAGCCTCACCAAAAACACCTTGCCTCAGAGGTTCAGGGATTGACTTTTTCATGGAAAGTGTGGGGATAACATGGCACAGTAGACACAAGGTGTGCAGAGAACCAATCTTTTCCAGAAGGAATGGGCACTCAGTGCCAGGCAGGACGGTTTTAACAACATGTTTACTCCCTTCAATGAATCCATTCTTCTGGAAAAAAGAACAAAAACTCAGAGGAAGGGCGACCTTGCTAATGCTACATCCTTGCACCTTATTGCCTCCCACTGCCTGAGGGGAGACTGGGGAATGATGGACAAGTCTGTACAACTGGTCTTGTTGGGAGGGTTGGACTGAACCTGTTGGCTGCACAGTCTTTGCCTTGAAGGGCACTGGGTGCATTTGCAGCACGTGACACGCTCTCCTGTGAGTGCTGTGAACTCACTGCACAACAACTTCAGACTTGCCTACTTCTGTTTGAAGAAAAGCCTTTGCTGTCACAGGAAGACAGCTCTTTTTGCAATGAAACCAAAGTCCGTGATTTTCGTCCTCCTGGCTTTCCTGTAGAACTGAGGAACTCTAATGAATGTGCTCCAAAGCACAAATTTTCCACCTTGTCTTTCCAGGCTGTTGGTTGTCAAGGGGTGGCCTGTGGATCTTTAGGGACCCATAAAATGGGGAAAAAATGGTGCATGGAACACTGTAAAAGAGTAAAACCACAGTAACAACCCAAACCATTCCCTCGTAATTCCATATGTGCCAGCAAGCAGTCAGGGTGAAAAAAAGGCTGTAAATACACTTTCAAAGTTTTTAGCAGTGTTTTTAGCTGTTTGTAAATCAAACACCTTGGGGTTCTCTTGACCAGAGCAAGTCTTGGCTTACTCTCCAAATGTCTGAGTATTCTTTCATTACAAGCATCAGCAAAATACTGTGCAAAGACATCTGTTATTCACTCCTCTTCTGTTCTAGGTCACGCTCCTCAGCTCTCTTTCTTTTTCTCATACTTGTTAGTTCAAGTAACCATTGTTTTGTCAGTGGTTAGTTATCTAATCCCATTGCACATAACCATCGTCATTGTGTTTTGCGCTAAAGCAACAACACTGAGAAACAGGCTGGGAAACCTGAACAGCCCAAAGTGCATCTATCTCTGTCTTGTTGAGATAAGATGCCATCAGAGGCCTCAGCTGGAAGGTGTCTGGATGAAGAGGAGCACACAGGACAGCTTGATGTGGACGTGGACACAGCATGGACACACTGCACACGGTAAGGACATGTGGGGAACAAGGGTGTCGCTTGCATGTCATCTCCCTCCATTTGTGGGAACTGAAACTTGAAGGCAAATTCAGTGCTGGATCAGCCTGAAAGCCTGGCCTGTGTTCAAAGGCTTGCACATTTTAGTGCAGCTCCGATGATCAGTTTTATGATCTGACAATTGACAAACCTGCTAACACGTTAATCACGGCTCAGCTGGCAGAGGATGATGAAAAATTATGTCATACTGTGATGTATGACTGCTGCTTTCCATTGCTGTGATAGACTCCAGTACCTATTTCATACCCAAATAGCCCATCTCATGTTGCTCCTTCTTCAGGGGCGACGACTTCCCTGCTTTCCTGGCTGAAGCATCATATAATAGGCAGCAGCGTGAATTAGACACCTGTCATTGATGCAAAGAAACTGTCTTCTATTTTCCAAAATTCTTGAGCTATTTCACCATCAACTTTCATTAAGGGTACACGATTCTGCTCTCTTCAGAAGACTGCTGACAAAAAACTGAGTGAAGGAACACACCTCTATGAATATTTTGCAGCATATATGGCAAGTTGCATGTACATGACAGTAGCAGATTGGGTTACACACTGATGATCTCTTTAGGAGAAAAGTCTCATTAGACCAGAGAGGACTGACAGTTTCTATCCAGACTTGGCATGTACGTAGTGCCACCCTCACCCCCAGCTTGGAGAGGAGCTGGGCAGGTTTAATGAACGAAACCCATTAAACCCCCAGGTTTGCAGAAGGGTGAGCCAAGTCACATGAAAGTTGTCATTGCTGCAGGTCACATGTCAATTCCAGACTGGATCTAATGACAGAATCCAGGAAAAGAACTGANTTTTTTTTATTTTTTATTTTTTTCAGAATTCCACTCTCTAATTTTGGAGCCAAAGTTGTTGGGTGAATTTAGTCCCAGTGTGGGACCATTTATTTTGGAAACACTCTACTCTTTATTTGCACAGATTTTGTGGTAAAATTACGAAAACCTAGATAAAAATCACCAGTTCTCACTAGGAAAGCATATACCCATGCCTTTCTAGCACTCTCACTGCCTTTGTCCTTGTAACAGTTGTATTATCAGCTGTGACCCCAACACTTACATGCACTTCAAAGCCCTGTAAGGACTATTATCCCCTCTCAAAAAGTAGAAGAAAGTGAAATTCACTGCAACAAGGAACTGGCGAGCTTGTGGTGGGACCAAATAAACACTCTGGAGAGGGAGCCCTGGGGAGATGGCTCACCTCCAGCAGCATGGACCAAGGGAATTTTTGCAGCAAGGGGAATTTTTTTGCTCAAAGGGCTGAGCCCAGCAAAGACAACCTGAGAAGGTGGTGCTACATTGTCTGTAATCCTGCTGGGACGAGCCAGAGTCTTCAGTTTGTGGGTTTGCTGCCTCTGGAGGGGGGTTTGAAGAACAGACATGGAAGGTGCACAGATGTTTACCCCTGGCACAGGTGTATCCTCAGCCAGCACTGGGCGTGGAGTGTAGGGGTGAAGAGGAAGGGGATGGCGCGTGCAGCATCTCCTCTCTGCAGTGCACAGACAGGTGATCTAACAGAAATAAAGAAGTCCAGCTACTGACGTTGCCCTTCTCTGTGCTTGACATGGTTTTCATTATTGACTGACTCCCTATTTTTAATATCTGAGGTATGCTAAGCAATTATAATACTCATAATAATAAATCTAACAATTCTCATAAACACTTTTTTTTGTTATTGTATATTATTTTTTAAGACAAAATCCAGGGATACCCCCCAGTCCACAGCAAAAGCTCCTCTCATCCCCAGCCTCCTCTCTTCATGGACAGCAGGGTCACCATGAGCAGAGGAGCCGGAGCAAAGCCCGAGGGTGCTGGCAGGGCACAGCAGTCAGTGTGTCACTGTGATAATCTGCTTAAAGGAGGAGGCCAGGGCATCATTAAGTAGCATGGCCTGAAATCCTAATGGAGCAGCTGGAAGATCTGATGCTCTCTCCATAATAAACTGTAGCTCATTTACTACTGCTTTGCATATGTATCTAGAAATTAGTTCAGCCCCAAGCCCTGGCTCACACTGTTCTCTATCACCAGAGACATCAACCTCCTCTTCTCAGGTTATTGTTGCGAAGGTGACACCTACTTTTTTATCTAGATTTGGGAAGCCACAAAACTAAGCAAGCAGATGTTGTCACACGTTTTCCCTCTGGCAGCCACAAAACCATGCACGGCACAATCTCCTTAAAAAATCATTGCAAATTCACACAGAAAAGCCAAACTAAAAACCCAACAAAAAACTAAACCGAAAACAGGAGAGTAGGTCTTTCAGGACAGACTTTTCTATGATTTTATTTTGACATTATCGGGGAGGATGCTTTGAGCTTCCGAACATTTTTTAGCAATTCAGCAGGATGAAGAGCAACCAGCTGGAAGTCATGCAGCAGATGGCCACTGGGATCCTCCAGAGACAGGAACACCTCGCTTGGCTTGTACGAGTCCAACAAGACAGAGATACTTTCTGTCTACTGATAGATCAGAGATTTAATAACAGGGAGGTGTGAAAATTCCTTAGGTTCATTTGCACACCGAGAGCACGAGAGAAGAGGTCATTAATAAACTAGGGTGTAGACTGGAAGAAATATTGGGAACAGCAAACCAAACAAAAGTTAAGATAGATCTTACAGAGGGGATGCACTCACTGTGAGCTGGATATGACAAATGAAGAGGTCCCATCCAGCTTTACATCGTCCTGATTCAACTTTTGAGGAACCATCATTCCGACAGCACAGAGATGACAGCCTTAACATTGATTGGCATGCCTAGATGTCATGGTTCTCTCCCATTCCCAATGTTCTGTTTAGGCTGCAAAGGGAACCTGGAAACCCATCTGGGACTAGATGTCCATGTTTTTCAGACAGGTAATGCTGGGATAATGATCACTTCCTTTGCCGTCCTTGTTTTCTCCACGTACTCTTCCTCACTGTCCTGAATTTGAATGGCTTTCTTCATTCCTTGGCGTCAGCTGCTTTTGGTTCTTTCAGAAGGTGAAATTGAACTTCTCAATGAAGTTCATTCAAATACTCTAGCTTCCACCTGGATTTTCTCACCCTTTTGTCAGGTTAATCAAAACGTGCCTGGATGCCTTACCCCTCAAAGACCAGGCCACGTACCTACAATTTTTGCAGCATGCAAGAGGTCAGTATTTCAAATTCCAAATATTCATCAATTAGAATGGGTAAACTTAAAGGCTTCCTGCAAGAATGTTGTTTTCATGGACATAAAGAGAAAAAACATCTAATCAAAGCATTGTCCTTGAAAGCAGACAATATTTTCTTCTAACAAAAATTTCATTATTACTAGTAAGGCAAATTACGTTGGCCTCAAAGACCTTATGTTGGTTTTGGATTTTTTAAAGGGTTTTCGTGGGGTTTTTGGTGTGTTTGTTTTGTTTTGCTTTTCTTTCCAACTGAACAAAAGTAGCTGCAAGGTAAATAATCTGCTAATTTTCAGGGGGCTGGAATTTGGGAAGCAGTAGACATTTTTCTTAAGCAGTGGTAGTGGCATTTTCCTTTAACGTTTGGATGCCAAGCTGTCAGCCAGTAACTTCAACACCACCCTTATCTCTCGTCTTTTCTATTTATACATCACACAAAGCTATTTTTTCCCGGGTTTAATTGCACATCAAAGGACCAACTGAATGGATCCGTTTCGGAGGTTGCTGATAGCAACGCTGGGGAATCCTGCAAATGGAGGTCTAAAATTTCAGTTCTTTCCCATGCTGTATTAGATAATATGGAGAAAGCCAGTGAAACACTTAGCAAAAGCACCCTGGCTGTGCTTCTATTATTTGCAAGTTCAAGCTGGACATAGAGAAGATTGAATGGCTAATTATTATATTAACTCTCTCACTCTAACCACAGTTTCCGACCAAAGGAGACACCAATGGCAATGATTATTTCAGTTTTTCAGAGGTAGTGGCAGGTCTCTGAAAACATTCAGGTGTCTCAGAGTCCATGAACACATCCTTAAAATGGAGTATAGCCTCTTATTCATTCAGGGATGTAAAAAAAGGAATCTCCCAGTTCCCTTTAGGCCAAATATATTTGCCTTGGCAAGTATGGATTTTGAAGGACTGCTCCAGGATTACAGGAACACAAAAATCACAACACTAAAATTGATTATATTGGACACAGTATCAGACTGAGGGTTTCACTGACTTGTTGAGTAAATAGAAATGCCTGCACATCTATGTTCCCATTGTAAAAGAGATGTGAACACCACCAAGTACTTCAGCTGGCTTAAAACCATTTTCCTAGCACTGAGCCTGTCTCCTCTAAGCTTTATGCACAAGAAAGGTAAACAAGCACAGCTCCAGTCTAAGTTGAAGAGCCTTTTTTGACATATCGACTTGATTATTTCTGTCTACTTCCCCAAGCTTTCCAGCTTGTACTGACTTAGCTTCTCTCAGATGAAACCCCTGGCAAGACTGCCTCTTGTGTTTCAAGATCCTTAAAACTCAATCCTTTGTCTGTCTCAATGTCAATTATTGCTTATTTATGAAAGGAAAGGAAAAGCAAAACACACCAACCCAGACTCACGAAATAATGAATAGACAAAGTTCCACATTCATAAATAAAACAACATACTTCCTATAGCTCTTACATAATCTTAAGGGATTGTTTGTTTTAAATCTGGCACCATTTTAGTAGGTCTTTTTGTTCTACTACTCTTGTGCTACTTTCAAGTAGGAGAGGTGTTTGACAAGTGAATCTTCAGTGATGACAACTGCAGCTTTTATTGACTTTTTAGAAAATATTGAGCTAACTCAGAATTACTGAAGTGAACAGCACTTGTGAATATAAACTAAAACAATAGGTGACTGGTACATATTGCATGAAAATTTATTTAATTTTCAACCCAATAGAAACTGATGGCCAAACCTAGACACACTTAAATGCTGTTGGAAAACCTTTTCCCTCCCTGGAATGGACATAATCCACCTCTGGGCTTGATTCCACCACACACACACAAATATAATTTACCACAGTAATTTATAATGGAACATAAATTTGTAATTAGGCTGGTTTCCTTAAGCTGCTTCTGTTCACTTGAGGAAATGTGACTCTCTGAAGAGCACAGCCATACAAGGAGATGGACATGGGTTTGGGGTGAGGTAGAAGAGCTGGAAGACAGCTCAGCCTTGATTGCCAGTGCTTCCTCATGCCACACAGCTCTGCACGGACCAGTCTCATGAGGAATGCCTCCAAAGAGCTTGAGAGAACATACCTGTTTGCAGATACAGCAAGCTAATTACATGGAAGCAAACCTCAATGGAAATAATAATAAGAAGAATTAGAATGTTCCAAACAGGACTCATCTGGGAATCTCAATTAGCTCCACAAACAGTAATTAATTTAGCTTCTTAGCTCTCTGCAAGATAGAGAATTACTAATTTTCCCATTTTATGGACGGGGATATACACATGCAGAAATGTCAATGAGACATTTGCTGGATTTAGGCAGCACACCTTCTCGCAACCTGTTCTCTACCTTGTTCTCTCTCCTGTCATATCAGCTTTTATTCTCCCTTTCTTTTCGTGCAAAACTATATTCTGCTGGTTTGGGTCAAAGAAGAAATCACTCCAAAGTCTCCAAGGGCTTAACATAACCAAAGTCTGCTGTACTCACCATAAGGGTTGCATTAAATACCCTGTGCTGTGATAGAAAATGTATCCAGTGGGACTCCACCGGATTTTATTTAGTAGCTCAACAGTGAAGTTTCCCTAATGAGGCTGATGACAAATTTGGCTTTATTTCTTTTACTAAATATTGCTAAAACCCAGGAGATGATCCCATAAAAAAAAGTCAGATTAAACACCAGGAGAGAGACCTGCCTGCCTTTGACCTCAAACAAAGGGCAAGAATTGTTGAGGTTCTGAGGGCAGCTCTCCAACACAGTGAAACAATGGATCCTTCCTTAAAATAAACACCAAGCTGGCCATACCAACAGAGCAGCCTCTAGTTTTATAATCCCTTTGCTAGTTTAGATCTCTAGATGAGTTATTATACTGCAACACATACACAGTAAGTATGTCATGACCCTACAATAGTACTCTGTAAGAATACAGAGGGTTGGGAAGAATAAAGAAAAAAGGTTAGTGACTTTTCAACCTTAACTTGATTTGTCTGCATTCTGAAAAAGAAAATATTTGGGTACTCTCAAAATCTTAGAGGGTATTTGAATTTTTTAGACCTTTTTGCTCTCAATAATTACCTGGAAGGAGGTTGTGGCCAGGTGGGGGCCGATCTCTCAAGCAACAAGCAACAGGACAAGAGGAAATGGCCTCAAGCTGCACCAGGGGAGGTCCAGGTCGGACATCAGGAAAAATTTCTCCACAGAGTTGATAAATATTGGAAGAGGCTGCCCAGGGAGGTGGTGGAATCACCATCCCTGGGCAGCCTTGACCCTGAGGTCAAGAAATGACTGGGAGTGGAACTATGGTTTAGTTGACATAGTGGTGTTCAGTCAAAGGTTGGGCTCGATGATCTTGGAGGTCTTTTCCCATCTTAACGATTCTATGATTCTATTCTGTGATTGTTTTAATTGAGGGTTAACTGGATATGGCATGGACTTAGTGGCTGCTGAGTTACGTGCTGCTGCACAAACATTCACACACAAACCACCTTTGAATGCAAGGCCGTCCTGCAGGTGAGACAGGAGGTAGGAGGCGTTCCCATGTATTTTTAACTTTTTCACAAAATAGGTTTGTTACATGGAAAAGTTATTTTTCAGTGTGTCTCGGTTTCCCACAAAGCAAACAAGACTTGCAGCTGGTGTCCATGGCAGCTGTGCTGCCGTGAATACAGACTGGACAAGAAATTTTTATTCCGGACTGTGTAAGGGGAGATATCAGCCCCACTCACATTTTGCAGTGTTTTTGTTGACTGTGTAAACTGCCAGGTCATTGGGCATGAGGTCCATGGCAGTGACACTGGAGAAAGGAGCCACATCCCCGTGTGTTCGTCTCCTAGAGCCAAAGCCTGCCTTAATTTTCTCAGTTTAGGGTTACTAAACATTTCCCCCCCAAACTCCCTTTGCCACATTTCTCTGACGCGAGCCAGCAGCTTGTCTGCTTTGTGTCTATTTGTGGCTGATATGAACTGTGACATGTCCAGGGGATCTTTTACAATTCCTGGTGACAAGGAAGGCTGTGAGCAGCAAAGTGTGTCACATATATTAGCCAGCTGCAAAGCTGAAACTGATAGCAGGGTATGAATAGAGCTGGTAGCCTCATCTCTAGCTGATACTTCATGTGGCAGATCGTGTTTCTGGGGGCTCCTTTGCTTGCCCCAGGGATGGCTAGAAAAAAGTCCTGCTGCGTCCTGGTGAAGATGTGCTCCGGGCAGGCTCAGATTGGATATTAGGAAAGATGGCAGCAAGGCTGGTATGTGCAAAATACACCACCAGTAGCTTTCTGGAGGTGGCAATAGCTGCTATGGGAAGGTGAAAAGGAGGTAAAGATATTACTCTCCTTGGAGGTCAAGCCACCTCTTGGCATCTCTTGAAGGAGGACAGAGGAAATGTCATCCCACCCTCCCCAGTCTGGACCTGACTGAAAAGGGAATTAAACCAGCTCTTTAAATCCCTGGAAGATATTGCAGCACTTTACATTCAAGTTGCCAGTCAGGCAGATGCATTCCTTAAATGCCCATGATTAGCGCTCTTCCCCATTTAGCAGGAAAAGAATCACAGCTCTTGTGCAAAGCGGCTACGGGGACACCCATTAATCTCTAGGGACTTGAACGTAAACACCAATGAAAAACTCCAGCGAACCTTCCAGGGAGACTCACTGTGAGTGTGGACGTGTCCTTGTGTGCCTTTGTCACAAGGAGAGGCACAAGGTTCCTCTTTCTATCCCTGAGATAAAAGCAATCAGCTTCAGAGACTCCATCACCAACAGCCCACTCCTTGAGAAGCTCCTTGACTTCTTGGGAGGGTTTTTTGCTTTCTAAACTCAGCGCCAGGAGGAGAAGGAGAGGATGATCTCTGCATCAAAGTCGTTGGGAACAACAGCAGCATCTCTTGCTCCCAAGAAACTTGTCACCATTTCAGGATACCCTGCCCATCTTGGAGGGGCAGAGGGAAGAGGGCTATTCTGGGAGCTGAGACGGATCCAAGAAAAAGAGAAAACACCGGGAAAAAAAGAGAGAAAAGCTCTGCAAATGAACAGTCAGCATAAACAAAGTGTATCAGCCCAGGCAAGAGGCTGAAGCATGACTGCACTAAACAAATCACAGTGGAATCAGCAACCGGCAAAGTAATTGGCGCTATTACAACTGATGGAAAATTTCTGATGCTGCCCATGTTCACTTTCGAAACTCTGCTCAGACATTTAATTGGCTCAGTTCATATCTAGATGATTGCTCTTTTTGTCCTTCTGGAGTGTACGAAGCCTGCACCTGCAGACAGAAACTTTTGGATGTGCCTCCTTGGCTCTGTCCACCAGCTATGAGATAGAGAACGAAACCTTGCACAAACTAAGCAAGGCAAGGCAAAGATGGAGAAGAATGGGTCTGACCTAAAACATCTCAATGTCTCTGTTACCCTAGTTATTTTTAAGTTCATCTTTGGCACTACCAAACAGTCCTATGCTTGCAGCTCCTAAAATACTGTGAGTTAAATGCAGGGGTAAAAATTGTGCATGGTGATGTCAGCAAAGGGTGGTTTTGGTACTTTAGTTGCAATGTAGGTAAAATTGCTTTCTCTGGCACATAGAAATGCTCCTGTGAGCACCCTCCGGCCTATTAATCACACTCTTTCATGGAATCACAAGACAGTTTTGGTTGGAAGGCACCTTTAAGACCATCTCATTTCTACCCTCCTGCCATGAGCAGGGACACCTTCCACTAGACCAGGTTGCTCAGAGGCCCTTCCACCCTGGCCTGGAACAGTGCCAGGGATGGTGATAAAATGTTAATAATGGCTGAGTGTCCGTGCTCAGAAAGCTCTTCTCCCAAAACTTGCTAGAGTCTCTTTCCAAAGCATCCTCATTTCAGGACCTGTAGTCCAGAAAACCAACACTTCCCTGCAGGTCAGGCCTGAATGGACAAGGAAATTTCAGCCAGAGGCACCCAAGTTTTCCCCAGTGTTTTATAAAAGCCCCAGAAAATCATTAATCTGTGGGCAGCAGCCAGGATCTCAAGGTACATGAAGTTAGGAAATGGTGCTTTTTTAAACTTTCATGAGAAAAGCAGCTTGGCTTGGTGCTGAGCCACAGATTCCTCCACTCCCTAGGCCTAATCTTGGCCGATTGATCTGCCCTTTGGAGGATGACCAAGTGCAGGAATAACAAGCTCTTTCCTTGAGCCAGGAGATGAGTCTGTAGGATGGACAAGGCCATGGAGGAAGTGTGTTATTGCCCACTTCCCTCCTTTTCTCTTTGTGCTGAGTGCTGCATGACCACAGGATGCCTTTTGGAAAGACCATGGTGGCAGTGGCTCTGCAGCCATGTGAAGGGATGGTTCTTCAATTTTCAGGGAGCCATTTTTGAGCTCTCCCTGGAAGCAGAGGAAATATTTCTGAACTCACTTGATTGACCCGTTCACCAGCTGATTTCACTGGGATACAACCCATTTAGGTTTACAGCTCTTTTCCAAGGAAGGGGAAGCCCAGAGAGGCTCATTTGTCGCATCTCCTCTCATTGCAAATCAAAGGCAGCGCCACGCTGGGACACTCCCAAAGCCAAAGAGAGAGGACATTTGGCAGCACGTCTCCCAGAGATTTCTGGAGCTGCTTGAAAAATCTTACTGTTTTTCTCGAAAAGAAAAAAAAACCTCACTGTAAAATGACCTGGCATGTGATAGCAAAGGACAAGCCAGAGGATTTGAAGGGACGTGACGGCACTTCAACAGCAAGTGTGGCTGTAGCAAAGTGTGGCTCCTCAAAGCCTGAAGTGTGGCCACCTGTGATACAGCAAACTAATTTGGGAATGCCGTGGGTTCCCAACGCAGAGTCCAGAAGCATGGCTTCAGGATTAAATCCCTGCCCCAGGACTTTCAGGACCCCCTGACAAGTACAGAGTTGAAGAACTTGACCATTTTAAACAAGCAGGTGCTTTTGCCCCACAAGAAATTGGCTAATTATGGGTGACCTAGTACCACAGTTAGCTTTTGCAGGGACTTCCAGTTTTGCCCTGACGACTCTGGGCCTCCCAAGTCACTGCTGCTGCTGCTGCTGCTGACAGACACCAGCACGGGACCTGGTGAGTCTACAGAGCCTCAGAAGAAAACTGAACCCAAACTGCCCTTGAAGCAAATTTGAGACCAGAAGAAAACAAACAGGAAGCACAGAGGAGGTCAGCTCTTTGCTTCTCCATGCCAAATAGGGCTTACAGAAAATCCCACTAGAAAGGTCAGAAAGACAATGGCCACTGACAAAAATGGAAGGAAAACACAGGCAGACTCATGTTATTTGCTTTATCTACCAATCTGAATATTTTTCCTTCCAGTTACCACTTCAGGATTCTTGACTCTGGAAAAGAGCCTGGAGATAAGCAATCCAACACTACAAGAAGCCAAAGGGGAGATGTCCATTCTCTTCATCACAGTTTGGTGCAAGCCTTTGATTCACATCCCATGTGACGCTGTCTACTCAGGGGTAAATCTTCCTATTGGAGATGCAATGTACTCCTGGGATAGGATTTAGAAAACTGAGGTCTACTCTGCTCTGTGGCCACAACTAAATCACTTCACTTAGGTTTTTTTTCTGTTTTCTGAAACAGGAATAGTGTTAAGCCCTGCTTACTGAGACGCTGAAATTCATACATGAAAAGCATGGCATCAAAACTAAGCATTGTCACATAAACCAAAATGAAGCCGTACAAAAAAAACCCAAGGTAATGTGTGTGCCATTAAAATCCTGACACCAAATGCTAGAATTGGGTTGAATTTGCTGAGGTACTCCTACTGTTCCTTTTCATCAGGCATGGGGAAATACTGCTTTGCAGATAAACATTGTCATGTGGTGAATGTCCAGAATTTAATGAAGTCCATTATAACAGATGAAAATGAAGCTTTCATTAGTTTATGAATGCCTTATTCATTTTAGTTTTGGTTTGTTTTTTTTTTTTTTTTTAAATCGAGAAAGAATGTTTTCCCTAAGCACGTGCCAAGTAGGAGAGTAAACATCTTCTGCTCTTACACCTTCATCTCCTCCCCAAGGCTGTCACGCCTGCAAGGAAAAGGCTCTCATTACACCAGCCTTGCCCACAGTCCTGTTGCAAACCTCTCCCAGTGAGATGCCCACCCCAGTAACAGCTGGCCACAGCTGGCTGTAGCAATGGGCTCTGCAGAGCCTTTTCCCACTCCTGCCTGCTACTGCAGGGTTCTTCAACTCCCACCTTCACCTTTTATTGTCACACGCACTTTGGGCCGAGAACAATAATATATTTGCTTTATGGTGCTCTGGCCATGACAGGGATTTTATGGACTGCCACAATATCATCTTCGCAACTGTGGCCATACTGCTGATTAGAAGGGTCACACTGGCAGCAAGGGAATCTATAATGTCTTTATTTGTTCCCAGGAAGGATACACCAGGAGTTCAAGTTTCTCTCTTCAGCTTTGGACTCTTGGTGCTTTGATCCTGATCACCTTTGAGAATAAAAGGGGAATTTAGCTCTTAAGTGTGGTTTTGTCACTGGTGTCTCAGTTAACGCCATCCATAAAAGGATCATTTTCTTTGTTACACAGAACAAGGCTGAGACCACAGAGTTGAAATAGGAGTAGAATGATAAAAACTGGGCTTTTTAGCTAAAAAGGGACAATCATTAACCATGTAAATAAACGAGTGACTATTGAGTTTTAGTAACACAGTCTGTTCTGTTGCTCATTCATGAAGAGGATGGAAGAGAAAATGTTTCAAGGCTTCAGAAAGTTTTTTTTTTTTTGTTGGAGGATTACACATCATGGTATTTCAGCACTGCAAACACCTGCTGACAGTATGATTGCAAAACAGGACATTCTTGAAGTTGCAAGAAAATGGGCACAAAAAAAAGAAAATCCTGTTATTAAGTAAAATATCTGAAGACTGTGGGCCTGAGTGTGTGTTTTTTTCTCTGACTCCTAAAAGCGTCACATCCTCAGATTAAAATGAGCAGATGGCTGCCAGAAACACTCTGAAACCAGCAAGCTGCTTGCCTTGGACACATTATTTTGGTGTCTTGACCCCTTGACTCTCTCATGGAGTTTTATTTCTTTTGGGTTTGATCCAAGGTTATTGGAAAGGATTTTAAAGTCACCAATGACCTCTGAACTTCAATGATGGCATTTTGGGGCATTTTATCCTAAAGAGGAGATAAGGGCAGAAATGGCCATACACTCACCATCCAATGGGAGCAAAATAATGTAGTGACATAACTTGTGGTTTCAGTTGCAGCTGCTGAGGCTGTGCAAAGAAGAGGTGATGTTAGTGCGGGGAGAAATGTTTTGAAAGCTTGCAACCATGGCATCAGCTCTTTTTGCTGACACTACACAGCTACAGCTGATGACAACTTCAGCCCTACTTCCATGTTCTTGAAAAGTGGCAACCCTAAGTCATACCTGCTCCTGGCCGAGTGTCTGAATTTTAGTTTCTTGTCTCAGAAAGACCGTAGAAATGTAATCTTTGATATGAAGTTGGGTCTTAGGAATTGCCAGTAGATAAAGAGCCTTGCATTCATTTTCCCTGCAACTCTGACTGCTCCTCAATCCTGACCTTGATTGCTCCCAGTAAGAGATAACACAAATCTCATTCCTCATGTAGACTTCCCAAGATGTTGTCTTGAGCTTCATCTCACAGGTGCTAAATGGCTTTTCATGCAGGAGATAAGCTGAAGTTCTCTGATGAAGGATAAGGCTGATAAATTTGCTCCTTGGAAGCCAGGGGACGATGTGGGTAAAGGTCACCTAGAAGACAGAACTAAGCTGGTAGCACAGCGAGTCATGATGACACTGAATCATGATCAGGCCACCATCTCAAGGAGAGGAGCAAGGCATTGCAGAGGCTGCAATTTCTCCCGATGCCCTTTTCCTTAGTTGTGTGAAAGGAAAGAGTTATTTTTCCCCCCTTACCCTGTCAGGGCCTCTCATGGGCTCCTTCCACACATCTGAGGCTCCTGCTTTTACCCTCCCACCAATGTCCTGCACTTTCACACAGCCATGGTGCTATGGTGTGACCATTCCCTCTCAAATTTCTTACTCCACCCACTTATCCTCACCAAGGATGTGCTCTGCTCATATCCAGGTTTCTTACTTCCCATCATTCTTATTGAACTACAGGCACTTATTAAAGAAATGGGAGCATCATCTAGTGCAGCTGCTGCTCAAACATAAGGGACTAGAACTGTAGTATTCCTTTATGAAGAGATCAGTGACAACTAATTTTGGTGGCACATAGATAAAATACTGATTTAATTTATCTGGATCCAGTAAAATCTGAAAAGAGCTTATAAGAAATCATGCCTACACCTTAGTTAATGAAATTCTGGGCTGCTTCTGGGAAGGCTGACAATTGTAAAACCCATCTGCCAAACTTTCATTCACAGCTTCATTGCAAAGTCATTACAGATATGACAAAACCCAGCAAACTCACAGGGGTGTGTGTGAACACACATGTGAGAATGGGGAGCACCACACTGAGTATTGCTGGCAGCTTGGAGGGGACAGGTGAACAGGGAACAGATGCTCTTGATGCTGCCAGCAATACTCAGTGTTGCAGGGCCTATTTTATTCCCACCTGAGAACTTGAGCCTGAAATCACCTCTGCAAGCAAACCATATGAGCTTTCACTACTGGTGGTGCTCCTGATGCTTGGAGAAGGCTGCCAGAGGCCTCAGGCCGTCCATCCATGGACCATCTCACCCTTCCCAAAGCACCACAGAATGGTTTGAGTTGAAAGTGACCTTAAAAATCATTTAGTCCAGCCCCTCTGCGATGGGCAGGGACAACGCTCACTAGACAAGGGTGCTCCAAGCCTGGGAACGCTCCCAGGGATCCAGGGGCAGCCACAGCTGCTCTGGGCACCCTGTGCCAGGGCCTGCCCACCCTCACAGCCAGGAATTCCTTCCCAATATCCCATCCATCCCTGCCCTCTGGCAGTGGGAAGCCATTCCCTGTGTCCTGTCCCTCCATGCCTTGTCCCCAGTCCCTCTCCAGCTCTCCTGGAGCCCCTTTAGGCACTAGAAAGGGTCCTAAGATCCAGGACACTGATTATTTTGGCTGATCAGGTTGTGTGCTGCGCCCTTAGAGATGGATACTGGGGTTGATGCAGTTTGTTTTTGCTGATGCTCCTTGCATCCAGTTTGCTGCACCCAGAAACCACAGAAGGCTGAAATAAATCTATATGCACCCTAACTGCTTGTCACCTGTGCCCCGATCCCCTTGTGTTTATATTTGTGCTCGTTACGACACAGGGAATGAGGGTGAGCACAAAACATTGGTCCCTGGGGAGCAGTGATTTTCAAGGTTACTCTGCAGGCAAAGCACAGGGTGCTGGCAAGTAATGCCTGCAAACTTTGATGCCTTGATTTCTATTGTGTGGATCAATATTAATAGCAATATTGTATTTCCAGAGCTGGCAGAACTATTGATTATTTGGTATGTAGCAGTTCATTTATGCTTGAGAGCAAACTGGGACACTGAAACAACAAATGTGCAGCTGTTAACAAGCAACACAGGACATTGAGTTTCAGTGACACAACTGGGATATCACTTCCTTTGTCTAAAATGGAACATCTTTAACATGTCAAAAATATAATTTACTTATCTGACTTATGCAGTACCTGGGGAAAATACCTTTTTCCCTGGAACCTGCAGATTAAGGTCATGTTTCCAAATATGTGCCAAATCCAATCAATAATTTCATCCCCACTGTGACCAAACACTTGAGGTATTCTTGAAGGGAAAATGTTTTGTTTGATATGTTTAAACAAGTATTAAATCAGATCACCTTGTGCATGAGAAGATTTAAATGAAAGAGAAGATAATGGAACATTACACTGTGGTTGCAGGAGCCGAGCCAGAGTTATTTCTTTTCAATGAGGTTTTAACTCAGTGAGAAAAAATAACTACCTGTATCTATATATGTGTGTAAATACATTTTGATAGGGTGAACCCAAAATAAAACTTCCTATATCAAACAAAGGCTTTGCTTACATTTGAAAGATACAATGCTGTATCCTTCCATGAGCTGCTTCATTATGTATAAGTCTACAATTGCCTCCTAGGGACACATTTAACTATCAAGGACCAAACTGTTGAATGGAAATTATAAAGAACACCTATCTTATGGATGAAACTCCTGAAAAAGGAAACTCCCCAGGGTAAGTGAGAAAAAAAAAATTAAAATAATGGGCGACAGTCCCTGTTGCAGAAAAGAACACCTCAATGACTAATAATCTTGAAGAGGCTGGGGAGGTGACTAGTAAATATGCAGGAAATGTACCTGTGCTGTATGTTGCCTTTTGGGGGATAATACAACCTTTCCTCTGCTCTCAGCATGTTAAACCCTGCAGGCTTAGCTGCCTTAGCAGCTGTCTACGGTTTGGACAGGTCAGGATCAAGGGAGGCTGAATCAGCCTCCGATGGTGGCTCCGCTCTCCCACCGCTGACAAATGGAGTTTAGAGTGAAGGAGTCCAGTTTCTCAGTTGGGCCTGAGCCTCTTCAGCCAGCAGTAATCAAATGTGCCCAGAAATATTCCCAGGCATGGAGGCCAACTGGCACAGAGAGGTTTGTACCTCTGCTCACAACCATGTCTTAACTTTCCTAACACAGCAGCTAAGTGCAAACAGCTCACAGGGATGAACCCTGATCCATGCTTAAGAATGATTTAGGAGCTTGCTAGCTGGACCAAAAGTGTGCCGAGAACTGGTTTAGTACTTTGAGTATACCCAGTTACATTCCCGTGAATGTTCCCAGATACTGTTTAGCTTGCTTAAGTTATTGTTATGACTTATTTCTTTTCCTGATCAAGATTACTTCTTTACAGCCAGGAGAAGGGAATTGTATGGCTGTAAATTTGGTTATGACAGTAATCCTTTTGCTGGTTCATGAAATCACTCTTACTCAAGAGGAGGCGTGTTTACTGCTGTCTGCAATCTAAGAATATTTGCAAGGAACCAGATATGCTGTGTTTGAAGTGAAAAAAATATTCTGTGTGGACAGATGAACTTCGTAAACAAATCACTGTCCTCCTTATCCTATTGCACATCATTGACATCTGCCTGATACTCCTTTTTCAAAGTTTGCTACTTTAGGTTGCTTACCCCCTAAAAAGCATCCCACCTCAAGTACTTGCCATGTGCTCTAACTATGCTACATTGGTGTGCTGGTTTTGTCTGGGGCAGGGTTCATTTTCTTCCCAGGAGCTGGTACAGGGCTGTGTTTTGGGTTTGTGCTGAACACGGGGTTGGTAACACAGGGTTGTTTTTGTTATTGCTGGGCAGGGCTTGCACAGAGCCGAGGCCTTTGCTGCTTTTTGCATTGCCAGGCTGGGGAGGGGCTGGGGGAGGCTGGGAGGAGACACAGCCAGGACAGGTGACCCCAAGTGACCAAAGGGATGTTCCAGACCATGTGACATCATGCTCAGTGTATAAAGTGGGGGGAAAAAGGAGGAAAGGGGGATGTTTGGAGTGATGGCATTTTTCTTCCCAAGTCACTGTTACGTGTGAGGGGTTCTGGCTCTCTGGAGATGGCTGAACACCTGCCTGCCCATGGAAAACAGGGAACTAACTCCTTGCTTTGGTTTGCTTGTGTGCAAGGCTTCTGCTTTTCCTATTGAACTGTCTTTATGCCAACCCATGAGTTTTCCAGCATCTACCCTTCCAATTCTCTCCCTGATCCTGCTGGTGGGGGAGTGAGTGAGTGGCTGCGAGGGGCCTGGTGGGGTTAAACAATGACAACTGGGATGCCATTAGATGTCCCATAGCAACTTTCTGTCCTGACCTGAGAAAGGCAAGAGCAA
The DNA here is from genome assembly GCA_013398055.1 of Ifrita kowaldi. Taxonomy (NCBI): domain Eukaryota; kingdom Metazoa; phylum Chordata; class Aves; order Passeriformes; family Cinclosomatidae; genus Ifrita; species Ifrita kowaldi. Next base: position 327,482 of record VZRS01005032.1, on the reverse strand, counting down.
GTCTGTTTTCATGGATTTCTCTGAGCTACAAGGAGCTGAATGCAAGATCGTTACTTCAAGAAGAATTGATTTTATCAAGGCAGGGTCATCTGGCAGAAGGTAGAGCAGGATTAATGCAATCCCAAACCAAGAGGGAAGATCTTGGTACTGTGTCACCCAAATCTTGGCACCCTCCACCACCCCACAGGGACTCAAGGCTGAGCAGGGAGGCAGAGGAAATGCTTCATGCCTGCTCTCTCTTCACCACACACACCAAAAACCCTTCACAAGGAAAAGGTTTCAAAGCTGCCATCAGGAACTCATACTCTGATATGGGAGCTGCTCAGAGGAACACATCCCTTTGAATGGTTTAGCTCATGACACTTCTAGCAATCACCTGTGCAGCAACCTACTCGTGGTTTGCAGATGGATCCTGGTGAGCTGGCTGTATTTCAGCAATGGCACTTTCTTTGTGGACAGCACCAAGGCTGCCAAGCACCGTTTGCAGTTTTTCCCAAGGAAAAGATGGTGCAGACCTGTGTCAGGAGTTGATGTCACTTCCCAGCTCCCGTTTGGACACCTCTGTGGCCCTGGCAGAAGCAGCTAAAGGCACCCTGTGGGCTCATAGCCTCGGTGTTTCACAGTGGCTTCCTGACTGAGGAAGCTATAATGCCAGGAGGATGGCAGAATCCTTCATGCCAGCAGATTATAATGCCTTATGATCCTGTGATGTAGTGCAAAAGGCAGGAGGAGTGGGAAGCCCAGCAGGCACCTGATTGAAGAGGCTGGGGGAGATGAGAGGAGACGGTGTCCTGCTGTGCTCTTCTCCCACCTCCATAACCTCCTTACTTTCAAAGAGTTTCCACAGGGCTGTGGTAGCTATTGTTCTGCAGACCTGGTGCATCAGGATCCTCACTACACTGACAGTTTGGGATTCTCACACTGCCAGCCCTTCTTGCTCCTGACAGAGAAACGAGCAGCTTGTTTGCCTTCAGGAGGAACCAGAACGTGTGCAGCTCAGACACCCCTGTGCTAACCCTGTACAGGGTGATGCCGCATAGTCCACAGCTAGCATGGGCTACCTTGGCATGTGATCATGCTCAGACAGACCCAGAGGCATTCCACAAACATGTGTCCACCCCTGTTCCTTCCAAAAGTGACCACAGCACCTGGGTCAAGCTTTGGCACAACTGCTATCGATGTGCAGAGTGATCGAGTGATTCTTTACGTTTGATTTTCGAGGAGGCTGCAGATTCCTCTTGGCCATTAAGATGAAAAGGAGGCTAATTCAAAGCTAGAGCAAAGTTTAAGGAGTAATTCTGCATGGGCAGGCAGGTAAGATAATGTAAAAGTCGTTCTTTTCTCTGTTTGGCCCTATAAAATGAGAAATACTATCAGGGCGGTACATTTTTTGAAAACTGCCTTTTTTCTTTTTTCCTAGGAAGGGTTGAAATAGGTTTAAGTACTACCGTTATTATCTCTAAAATGACAGAGACATTTTCATGTGAGTTTCCCTTCACAGTCAGATATCCATATTCACCATGTGCATTCCTTTGATTCGGGGACTGCAGCTCCCCTGTGGTCCAAGGACTCAAGGTTCATTTTGCGTTGCTCTTTCTGCCCAAATGGGGTTATTAGAGATAGAAAAAAATTGCAAGGTCACCCACAGCCTTGATAGAAACAGGAGGGTAGGAGAATATTAGAAAGAAACTATTAGCTGTAATATCCAGCTGCATTTGGCAAACCTGAGTGTATTTGGATTGCCTGTACCAGTGTTTCACTCCCCTGTTTCCAAGTGATTGCCCTGGCCATAGTGATTAACCACCTGAATACACCCAAGAAGGATATTCACAGAAAGGATCTCATGATAAAAAGGCTATTCCTGGCCTTCTTTCCATCACATCATAATCTGTCCACTAATATGGCCTGAGATCTCAGCTGATCAAAAGGTCATAAGATGCTACTGCTAAGTATCACTCTGGCTCTGTTCAGCCAAAGGCATTTTTAGTCCATTCAACAGGCAGAGGAATGCAATAGCAAAGCCTTCAAATCTGTTTGTATAATAGATGAAGTCTTCTCTTTATGGCATTTATCATCCTTCAGGGAATGACACCTGATAAATAAATCTCTAGTTCACAGTGAATTTAAATAAAACAAAGGCAAATCATATCCCCGTGCACTGTAAATATAAAACTGCAGAGAACATAAGAGTTCCCAATCTCCCACCATCTCCTTTGCTACAAAAGCTATAAAGTGCTGATCATCCACAGGTTCTGCCAAAATCAAGGCAGCCCAAACCTCTGAGTACATTACAAAAAGCATGGTAATAGCATAGGAGGGACTTAAAGGTACATAACTCATTTAGTCTAATGACGTGATAAAACTCACACCTTTTTGTCTTTATGTTAGTAAAACCAAAAAACACAAGAAAGGGGGGTTATTAGCACTTTGATAGCAATAATGGAGTGAAAATGGGGGCAAACCTAATAAATGGGTCAATGTGTTTCCCAGGGAATAACACTAGGGGGGACAATTTTCAAACATCCTGGGATGAATAAAATACTTAACCACATCCTACCCAACACCACAGCTTGGGCCAGCTGGTCACTGCTGTACTGGTGGCAACTGGTCCATGTGATGCCAGCCATTGCCTCCAGCAGCAACTGCAGGCACTTCTCTGGCCATCCTGCTTCCAAGCCTCTCAACACAGGTGGGGATCGCTGCCCAAAACAGCAGGGAGAGAAGGCACCAGTGCCAAGAGCCAGCTGCCACCTGAAGCCCGTGTCTAGCGGGTCTGCAGAGGTAGTTCCTGTGAGCATTACCATTGGGAAATTCACTGTTTTGTGTCTCCAGCACACCTGAAATGTTGTCACCACCAAATTAAACCCCCCAGCATTTCCCAGACTATCCGCCCACTCTTTGGCTTTCCAGAGCTCTATACCAGGACCAACAGACAGTTTCTTTAACTACAACTGGCAGTCATTTTGCTCCTCTCCATGCTTTCAAAGCTGAGAGCCATCAAAGATTAGCAGAAAAAATCATGACTATTTTTCCCTAAGAAGCAGAACTGGTAATAGGCTTCAGGAAAAATCCTCCTAAATGCAAGTGATAAGCGTAGACTGTGTGAAGGCTGACAGGTCTGATTATAATTATCACTGCGAGGGGACTAGCACTAACCTCCCTTCTGGAAGGCAATGACAATTCCTGGAAGGGAACATGCAAGTGAATTATCATAAACAAAATCATTGCAAGGAGAGTTGTCTTTCACTGGGAAACTAAACAGGATCCAGATTCAGGGGTGAAAAAAACCCCCAAACCTTAAGAATTTTTTAAAGTTTATCCTGATAGAAAATGGCGGTTAATCATACACTTAAGTTTTGCTGACTTCTGAATGATGGGAGTAAAAGAGTCAAGCAGGACACACGAAGTGTAAGATGGAGTCATGCATGCAAGAGGTGTTTGGAAATAAAGGATATGTTCTGAAAGTATACTTGAAGAACATACCCTGCATTTAAGCATGGACAAGGAGTCCTAGGGAGGATGTTGGTACAGACTGAGATAAGTATTCAAAACTACGACAAAACCCAGGCCGCTTTGCACCAGCTTTTCCCCCTTCCTCACATCCCAGCAGGAAGAAAGCCAAACAGAACCAACACAGACCTCTTCAAATTGCTTCTATCCACTGAAATCCTAACTTTGCATCTATGCATTAACCGAAATACAACAGCATCAGCTTTCAGCGGGGCTGTGAGGTAGATAGGATAGGTAGTATTCCTTCAAGATCATTCTGCCCCGACCTTTCTGCTTTCTTTGATGGCATTCCATTTTTCTTAGTCTGCATGTTTTTTTGGCATTTCTCACTCCATTTCCATTGGAAACTTGGAAATAGAGAAGCTTGGGCAATCTGGACTGAAAACAGCAGTACCCTAGCTTTTTTTTTCTGAGAAACAGGGAAACAGATATTATCTTCTTAATAGGGGCTATAACTGCAGAGGAGATGAAGAGAAGAGCCTCAGAGTCAAAAGCAGCTCTAAGAGTTTCATTCTCATTATATCTCAATGGAGTGGAGCAAATAAATTGTGCAAGGAGACATATGGAAGCTCACTATGCAAATGGCCTATTTAAGGCTCTTGCTTCCTAATTAGGTCCTGGTGTCAGGAGGTTGGTAACAATTATTCACACATAGATCATTTGGATACAATACAAACTGTTCTAAAACCCAAACCATCATAATGGCATGCATTAAAAGAAACCCAAATTAACGTTTTAGACTCATTTGTTTAGTGCTCGGACTATCAGTTTCTGTGGTACACACACCTAAATTTTGTGTCCAACACTGCGAAATTGTGTTTGGAAAGGGAAAAGGAGGAAACAAAAATCATCACAGCCATGTCCCCTTGTTCTTACCTTGTTCACAGATTTCGTCACTGGACTCTGCACAGGGAACCCACACTCTCTTCCCAAATTCTTCATCTGACTCTGTGGTGTTTCCCAGAGCAAAGAGAAAAAAGAAAACCTTGATTGTAGGGATGACTGTGTAGAAAACGGTCACAAGCACCCAGAGTTTTGCTCTGCCCCTTTGATTTCCTTACATGTTTCAGTGTGACCACCACCACTTGCCAGCTGGGGCCCTCTGAGCACGCAGTGGTGGGGTCTGCCCTTGTTCCCACAGTGTTTCATAAGGCCTCCCAAGCCTCCCCTTGCCCCACACAGGTGTGTTGGCTTGCCCTCCCAAGCATCCCTTGTAAGCATGTTGGCATCACAGAGCCACCCCAGCTTTCCCCAGCTGCCGTGGGGCACACAACAAGCCGAGATCTCAGGGAGCGATGCTGCGGATTCCTCTGACAATCTGTGTTAGAAAAGCTTGGGGAGAGAGCAGGGGGGTGTCACAAGAAGCTGACCAGTCTGCTTTGTATAAGAGTTAAAGTAGGGAGCTGAAGCCAAGGATTACCACATTGCAAAACCATTTAAAACAGAGTAACTGCTCGTGGTTCAGCATCGTGACTACAGCAAACCTGCTCTGCACTGCGCTTCGGTACTTCTGGTATGAAAATGAGGTCTTCCTTTCCCCTTCCTACCCTCCCACCTCCTCTCCTCTTTGTCCACCTCTCCAGCCCTTCACACAAAGGTGAAATATTTTACATTTTCACCCGTGGTGATGCAGATCAGAGAGTGTTTGCTTTGCTTTGCTTTGCTTTTCACTGATTTTGCCAAAGGCATCCTTTTAAGCATCAGCCTGTGCAAAGATAATAGGTGACACGATTCTCTATAACTGGAATCAGCAACAAATCAGCCATCTGCCACTCCGGGGGTCTGAGATTAACCCAGCTACTGGACCGTGACTGTGAAGTATTTGCACATTTAGATTACAGAAATATGAGGTTACAGGTCCAAAAAAATAAGACTGGGAGTGGGGAAAGTGTGGGGAGAAGGAATGGAAGACAGCCTCAGAAGAGCCCTTTAGATTAACGCTTCCCAACGCAAGTCACCTCATAACAACTCCAAGCAGACAATGTTTCTCATTATAAAGAGCTAAAAGGATGAAGGATTTGAAGGAAGCAACTTGAGACACATTAGACATCTTGTTCCTGGAGAATACGTCCAAAGACACTTCTTTCTCACTGGGAGAAATAAAGACAAAAACCAAACAGCTGCCTTGTCAAAGCCTTCCCTCCTCGGGAAGCATGACCAAGCTGCCCAGATGGCTTACTTGGGCATTTGGAAAGTACAAGAGTATAATTTTTGCCCCAAGATGGACAAGACCCACAAGCTCCCCTATAGTCAAGATTTCAAGAAATGAAAGAGGTCTGCCTACTGAAATAGCAAGGTTTGTGAAGGTCTCTTCATTTGTTGCTCCCAGTTCACCTTCTTGAATAACAAACACTATTTTGCTACCATGCACACATGGATGCTGTCACTCCACGTTAATACCTGCCCATGTCTTTGGGATTCTCTCTATTACTCTGCTGGGAATTGTCATTTGGTAACTGAAGTACTTGAAAACTGAAGAAGTTTAAATCAGTAGTAAACTCAAGCTGGCTCCAGATGTAAAAGCATGAGCAATGGTCTGTACAGTGTGTGGTGGGTCAGGACAGACATCAGGGTCTCCTCTGGTTATGTTGATAGGTCTTAATCCCCACTCCTGCCACTTTCTCTTGCAGGTTAGAATCCCGCGGATCCCTGAGACTCCCATCCTCAAAGATCTCAGGTTAAAAAGAGGAGGTTCTGCCCAGAGGAACAGGTGTAGCTGCAGCCAAAAGTGGCAGCAAGAACATCTGGAAAATTCTGGAACATCTCACCTGTGAGAAAAGACTGAAGCATCGGAACTGTTCAGTCTGGAGGAGAGAGGATTCCAGGGAGATCTTGAGCATCTGCCCATACCTGAAAAGGTTCCAGGAGAGCTAGAGAGGGACTTTGGACAAGGACATGAAGTGACAGGACAAGGGGGAATGGCTTCCCACTGCCAGAGGGCAGGGTTAGATGGGATATTGGGAAGGAATTCCTGGCTGTAGGGTGGGGAGGCCCTGGCACAGGTTTCCAAGAGAAACTGTGGCTGCCCCATCCCTGGAAGTGTTTCCATGCTGGACAAGGCTTGGAGCAATCTGGTGTAGTAGGAGGTGTCCCTGCCCATGGCAGGGGGTAGAACTGCATCAGCTGTAAGGTTCATTTCAACCCACACCATGCTAGGATTCTGTAATTCTATGAAATTCAGGCAAGGTCTGCATGGTGTGTGCCCTGGGCAGGGATGGTATTTCAAACAGCTCAAGCCATGACATCCAAAGAGACAACTGAAAACCAAATAGCATGCATATGTGTTTACAGAAACCTGTGTGTTTTATGCATGTCCTTTAGTCAGAGAAAACAGAGAGGACCGAGTGGAAGGTACAAGAACGCACTCCAGGTTCTTTGGCCCTCCCTCTTGTCGATATTTCAATGGTGAAGAAGAAACCAAGGCTCCCTGGGCCAAGCACTGCACACCCTGCAGTTGCAACAACGGAAAAGAGCAACAAGAAAAGGCAGCACCTTCTCTGCGCAAGTCCAAGTTGAACTGCAGCAAATACAGGGTACAAAGCACAGCTGAGAGGTGAGGAAGAGCAAGGGATCAGCTGCTGTAGTCATCCCACTCCATACAAAACCTGCTGGCATCCACTCAGAAATGAGTGCCACTCCCAACAGCGTTAATTTGGGACGGAGCATTTGATCCTCCGCAGAGGAAGGACTATTGATCTGTGCGGAGCTGTGAGAAGAAGAGGGTGAGGGGACCATGCTAGTCAACACCTTTAAGTCTGCCTGAACTCCCCCCTATTTATCACAGTATTTCCAAAAGGCCTTGCCTGGGCAGGGGTAGGTGCTCCCAAACCAGGTCTACATGTCTGAGACCAAAGGTGAGGTTTGAAGTGGTTTGGATGTGTACTAGGGCATGGTTGTCAGGTGAGAAAGAGGTCACGGGGATCATCCCACGCCTGAGACTACAAAATGGGCCAAGCTAACAACCCAATAATCCACAAGCTTCTGAGATGCAGCAAGCTAATGAGGCTCTGCCCGTGCTTTAGAAAGGTCTCCTTGAACTTGACCTGCTGACTATGTGAGGGCTAAAACTGCTGTTATAACAGGATCTAGACCTGTTTTCAAAACCAGAGACTGGGGTTTTCCCTTTCTCCAGTTTCTAGTTTGTGTAATGGAAACCTAAAACTTCAAATACAAATTCCAAAATGATCTGAAAAGGAACATTTGTGGAGTGGGGAGGAAAAATCTTTGCATTTAACTTCAACTACTGAACTACTACAAGGTTATAATTTTTAAAATATTAAAAAAAATTAAAACTCTGTTAAAAAAAGAGGTGGCTTGGTTTGGTTTGGTTTGGGTTTTTAAGTATCTTTTCCTTGCCTGCAAATGGAAGGATAAGGGGATCAGCACAGGGCAAACCCTTCCCTTTCAGACAGAAATCACCACAAAACTCCAGCCCATTTCTTGCAAATGAACCAACATCACGAATTGATTCAGCCCTTGAACATGTTTGTTTGTTTGTTTGTTTGCTCGTTTCATCCAGACAGGTTTTTGCAGGAAGGGGCTTTTGCGGCCCCAACAGCGCCACTGCATCAGCCAGGCGCTGAGCTGAGCCGTGGAGCCGCTTGGAAGTTGTCTGATCTCCCAGCAAATGAGAAACGGAGGGAAACACCGACGCAGGTGACGCTGCACCTTGCAGCAGAGACTCGTGTCCTACAAGTAACCTTGCATCAAGATACAGACCCACAACAGCAGCCTTACGGGTACAATGAGAGGAGGAGGAGGACAGCGACCAGGAGGGGAAGGGCAACAAGGAAACAGTCAGAAAACTCCCTGAGAGCCCTCTTTTCCTCCTTAGGAAAAACAAAAAATAAAAAAAAACCCCTCCCTGATACAGAGACGGAAGGAGGGGATGAGCCCCTTTACACTCCAAGTCCCCAGCAAAGGTCCCCTCCCTTTCCCAGAGCTCCTAAATATCACTGGGGGTGGGGGGAGGCTGGAGGAGAAAGGGGTCACATTTAAAAGGCGAAGGGGAAGCAGGGAGGAGGGAGGACACTCCTGAGCCCGGCCAGTGGCCCCACGCTCTCAGCCATTCTCATTCCTGACACGTTTCCCTGCTCTCCAGCACAGCCCAGCTTCGAAATATTAGTGCGGCGCAGAGTGCCATTTTCGAGTCGCTGCAACTCCTTCTTGGCACCGGTTCAGCTTTTTGTCTTGCCTTCTCCTCCGAGCGCCCAGTGGAGGGAGGAGGAAAGAAAAGAAGAAAATAAAACCCCGCTGCTTCGCTGCCGGGGTTGTCAGGCTCCCCGCAGCACCCCCAGCCCTGCCTGCGGCACCCCACACCCTCCCAGCCTGCTCCCAACCAAACCGCTCGGCAAGCATAAATAAATCTCCTTCCACCTCCACAGCAGCCGGTTCACAGCCTCCTTCCCCCTCTCCGCCGCCACCCCTTTTCATCGCGCTCTCCTTTGTACTCCTCTAAATTTTTCCAGCCAAGCGTTGCAACCTTCCACCCTCCCTTTCTCCTCCATCCCCAGCCCTCCCACCTCCTTCTCCCGCATCGGCAGAAAGGATCGTGCCATGGTTGCCAATGCCCTGGCATCTCCCCGGCGTGGGGAGCCCCTGCACCCACAGCGCTCCCGCCAGGTCCGCTCCGGTTCGGAGCTGCCCAAGCGCGGTGCTCGTGGGCGCACAGGCGTGTGCACACACACGTGTGGCAGGGCAGGACATGCTCTGCATCCTTGGCATTGCTGCGAACACAAGCCTGCCTTTGGCAGCCGAGTCCCTCCTCCTGCTTGTGGGGCCGGGAGGAAAGCAGAGGCAGAATAACAAGGGAGGGACACAGTATTTTTTTTAAGCAACCCAAACATGGCACTGAGAGCTTCCACCAACAACTTCTCAGCCTGCTGTGCTGGCAGCTAGCTGCTGGTTCCAGCCTGGCACCAGCTTTGATTTGTTTTTCTCTCCTCTTAAACGCCCTCCTCACAAATATTTATTCTTTTTTTTTCCTTAAGTTTTTTTCTTCCCTGGTTCCCCTTTAGCTTTTCCAAAGAGACAAGGCTTGTCCACATGCTTGCCACCCTCCCTCTGGTGACAGAACCTGAGGGAACAGCATGAAACTGTGTCAGAGAAGGTACAGGCTGGATATTAGGAAAAGGTTTTCTTCCCCAGAGGGTGGCCAGGCACCAGAACAGGCTCCCTAGGGCACTCATGGCACCAAGGCTGCCGGAGCACTTGGAAAACGCTCTCAGGCACATGGTTGGATTTTTGGAGCTGGACTTGATAATCCTTGTGAGTCCCTACCAACTCTGAATATTCTATGATTCCATGATTCTGGGGGGACTCCTCCCCATTCCCAAATCCAAAGTAGCAGGTGTGGAAGGGGCACCAAAGGATGTGACACATGTAATACTCGAAGGACCAAGAACAGGAAAATCAATCCCCTCATACGTACACACAAGATAAATATTCTCTTCTCTGAGGAAGAGGAAGAGAGAGTGAAAGATGTGCTAAAAGCAGGCAACACAACCCTTCTGCATGCCAGGATTCTGTGCTAACCCAAGCCCCCTCCTCAAAGGAGGGAGGAATCAATTTTTGTTGGAAAGTAGAGAAAGACTGAGGCAAAACACATGTTCTCCATGGAAAGGACCCGAGAGAGCCAACTTCAAGCCAGTGATGTGACTCCTATTAAGCCAGAGTTTCAGACACTGACACATGCATGACAGAGATAAAGTGCTATCAAATACACCTTGTCTGGTGCCTGGAGGAAAGAGATTTGGAGAAAAAGATATAATAATGCTTATTCTGGGGATGGCTTGGGAAGAGCATGGAGGGAGGAGAGATGAACTGATGATTTTATCATGGAGGCATGAGTGTATTAATCTGAAAACCTGTCTGGAGACCCAGGGCAGGGTACGGCCCCATATGCAGCCACTGGTATCCCTGAAGCTTTTCATAAGACTGCCTGGATGGCTTTGTCCACTGAGAAACATCAGGACTCCTTAGAAGCCACAGGACTCAGGGGATGCTGAAACAGATGGACACTCACTCCTGGTGGCAAATCCCTGAGGAGACCCAGCAGAAGCGCCAAAAAAAGGCTGGTTCTTGCGGAACACGTTCTGGCCACCTCAGGGAATAGCAGAGCAACCGTCCAGTTATGGGGGTCACAGAGGCAGAGCTGGAGGCAGGCAGGCAGGCAGACAGCATGCTCGGGGTGGTGCAGACAAAACAGCAGTGTCCTGAGCAACTGCCCAGTACGTATCTTGGCAAAATCTCGCCGGGCTGTGGATGAAGCAGAAATCGTGGGCTGGAATTGTAAACCCATCAGTTGGGGCTGAGTTTTGCCTCCCTGGCCTGCATGGATAGCACAGGAGGGGAGTGGAGGACTGGGTGACACTTCTCGAGCTGCCAGGAGCCACATGGAGGAGCTGGTCCTCCGGCCACCGCCAGCTGCTGCGTGGGGAGCAGCTGATGGGCAGGCGCTGGAGTGGACTTAAAATAAGCAGAGGCCCTGCCATGACTGTGCTCACAAAGGGATGTGTGAATTTGAGGATTTAAACTCAGCCTGTCCCCTCAGGAGCACCTCTACTGCTGGGATGCATACCCTGTGTAGGGTCCCCGTTGGAGTTTCTCCAGGCCACCACAGCACAGCTGGATCTGGCTGGGTTGGGTGGAACATTATCCAGGTAGGGCCACCAAATGCCCCCTTCGGAGTTGTGGTTTCACTTGTCCCAAGTTCTTTGCATAAGGATATTGTTCAGCATTGGCCAGGCTTCCTCTCATTGTCTGCTTCCAAAGCCAGTGCCCATCTCAATGCTCTCTCCCACCTGGTTTTTATGTCTGTTTCCTCTGTTTGCTACCCTTGAGGCTTGGGACAGATCTCTGCCCTTCCCTCCAGCCCTTACTGCTAAGTACTGGCATTTGGCAAGGCAGAGGGGGTCCCTTACATGTGTCCATGGCAAAGAAGGACCTGACATCTCATCTGGAGTCATCTGCAGAGAAACACCCCTGCCTGCAGGTATCATTGAAGTGACTCCCAGAGAGAGGCACTTTCAGATCCTTTGAGTCAAAAGGTGCTATAAATAAAAGATATTACAGGCTAGCAAGTTCTCAGTTGCAAACTGGAGTGGGAAGGAATATTTTAGCATCCTTTTCCTAAGCACATTAACTCTTGGCAGGCGTGATTGTTCAGGTCTTCACAGCTGAAAACTTCACACCGTGTGCAGCATGTTGAGTCCACACACTCCATTTCCATTTTCAACAGCTCTAAAATCCACGCTGCCCTATGCAATATCCCATCCTCAGTGTGGAGAGCACCCAAATATTGCATCACTTTGGGGGTCATGACACTAAATATACACTCCACGGTCACCTTTCCCAGGAAAAAATGGCCTTTGCCGCTATAAGCTCACAATAGAGGGTGTCTAAAGATTTTTATCAACTGGCTTCTGATGCTTCCCTTCCCAGGGTGAGCAAGCACTTTGTATCAATCTGGCTTGCTTTAGTGCAGTGACCCAGCACTGTGCTCCGCCGCTGAAAGTTCGGGTCCCAGCTGCGGGGCTAAACTCTTGCTGACACTGTGCTGATTTCTCCGTCTCTGTCACCCATGTTGCCAGGGGAAGGCGGGGGGAGATGTTGGATTTTTCCAGGAATGAAATAAAAAGGACACAATCGTGCCAAATGCAGAGAACATGTGGCAAAGGAGAAGGAGGAGGAAAACAATCCCGGTGTGTGCAGTGAGGCTGAGAAGAGGAAATCCTTTCGGCAGCACAGGGCACTTTGATCACGTTCTCTTTCTTCACAGAGGAGAAAACCTTGGCCAAGAGGCAACTAAATTGTTACAGGCAAGGAAAAGCTTTCAGGATGCCTCGAAGAACTTGCATGTGTGTGAGCTACAGCACAGAGAGATGCAGAGGAGGAAATCAGTATTAGTGACGGGTGAACTACAAAAGTTTGGGTGGTTTGTTTTGGATAAAGATCCCCACATGCAGACGCTTATCTAAAGCCCTCAGTCTTCAGTGCAGGGCTACAAGTCTTATAAGAACATACTCTTCTTGCATGACTTCCAGTATGAAAGCCACTGTCCGTGCCAAAAATACAACAAAACCAGCTTGCTTTCTTCTTCTTTTATGCAGTGTTTTGTCCCATCTGCCTCTGGTTCCAAGAAAAACCTACGTTTTTGATTTGAAGGTTGAACTGTGCTGGTTTAATTTCAAGCCATCCTTGTTCTCATGACTGCACAGGTACAAGGGAAATAAAGAAAAAAGCTTCTGTGATTCTATGGGAAACTTTCAGAGAAAGATGCCTGAAAATGAGCAGAAAAAGAAGCTAGTTTCCCTAAGAAAAGACTACAAGCCTTGAGTCCTCCCACCTTAAGCAGACTACTTATCTGCAAACTGGCTATTCTGCCATTAAATAACATGAGAGATCACAACATTCCCGGTTCAAATGAGCCTGTTAGTCTAGGGTGGTTATTAGTCATTAAATACTATTGAATCAATAAACCAAAAAAAAAAGACTTTGAAGAGACTCTTATTTCCCCACTCGACCTGCAGTAGCCCTGATTTGACAGCGAAGAGTGAAAGAAAACAGTCTGAACATGATCCCATGCCCTCCAGTGTTCAGAAATCCAGGTGTAACTGAGGTAAAACAGCCTGGTGCCGCTGGAATGAATGCAGCGTGTTTTGATGAAGCCCTCTGGACAAACAGGGCTGCTGCAGGGCTGGGTTTGACCTGTGGCTGGATTTACACCAGGGTATCTGAGTTACTGCAGCTCAGCGTCTAGGGCAGATTGAAATCAGGCTAGTGTGCTTCTAAGGATGTTGCCAGATATCCTGTTGCCCTGAGCCGTTCCCCTCAGGAAGGTTTAAAGCACAGAGATTCGCTTCACAATGCAGTGAATGTTCTGCTGTTAAAGACCAGGTGATGCTCTTCCCAAATGATTCCTTGTTGTCTTTTTCCCTGCCTTCCCTTTTATTTATTAAATACTCAAGTAATGGTCTTCAGCTCATCCAAGTGGTTTGGAGACCAAGACTCATGCTTTTTAGCATGATCTTAAGGATAATTTAATCCAGGTCAACAGAAGCAATGGATAAAATCAGAGGAAAAGCTGTGACGAAGATTTTAAACCACAGAGGCTTCCAAAACAAGGGCACAGCCTTCTAGACAGCACAGTACATACAGGCTAGGTATCTTCTCCCTGAAGGTGATGGCACTTCTTGTGGGTGACCAAGACTGATGCAGCAGGCGCAAGACCCCATTCATGTCCACATTTATGAATGGGGAGCAGCTCCATTACCTGTCACGTGGTGTGCTCTCACTTAAATCTGCCCACTGTGTCCTGCTGAATGCAGCAGGGTGCTGATACTTTTTTTTTCAAAACTTGGCTCTTGTGCAGCTTCTGAGTTCACACAGTGGGAGAGAGACACAGGTTTAGGTTTTTGGCTTGAAAGTAAAAAATCTGGACTCTTTCAAGAGTGCTGAACAGTTGAGAAATCTGGCCCCGAGCTTTTTAGAAAAAGTGACCCAATCAATCGAGTTATTACACCATTCTCTGGCCTGTGACTAACACATGGATTGATATTTACTTGCAGGAAATGTTGGCAGGAGTTGGGGGTTCCCATTGACTCGTGCTGTTTACTGCTCCCCGAGGAGCACGGGCTGCAGCGACGATGGAGCCGCCGCTTCACAGGTGCACGGTTTATTCGCCAAAATGGGTTGTAAATCAGAGCAGAGGAAGAAAGAGCTGGAAAAATGCTTGTTTGACCATTGGAAAGGGATGTTGACCATGCTCATTTTGCAGGTTTTCTCTCCCAAGTCTCTGCGTGCTCACACTGCACCAGAGAGATCGGGTCCCAGGTCGGAAATCCAAGGAGCATGCCAATAATTTGCCAGAGATTACACGTAAGGTGAACTTGTCCCTGATGTCCATTATTGGTTCAAAACCAGGAATTCTCATTGCTTTTTGGACAGATGGCTTGTCCTATTACTTCTTGTGTTAGATTTCCCACTGAGGCTGAAAGCAAATCCACATTCAAGCTGAAAGTAAACAACCTGTGAATTCAAAAGGCATTAACTCGAACTGCCAAAGCATTTGCTGCGTATGCTGCAGATGTCAAACAGACAGTTTCCCACAGCTCTGAGCCTAGATACATAGCTAAGTTACACAGAAAAACCTTCCACCCAGCCCGAAAATCCATCCTGTGCAAAACTCACTCTCCTTGCTGGCATTTTAAGGGCTGGAGGCTCAGCTGGAATGAATTAATGTGGCTGCTCTGATTTGAATAGAGCTATGCCAATTTATACCAGATGAAGATTTCACCCTTTGGAGGCCAAGTGGGAAATGGCTATCCACTACTTTTTTAACAGTGTGGTTTGAGGCAGAAAAACATAAAATGTGGTGTTTTTTAAGGAGTGAAAGAGCACTAAGTAAGTTTCTTTCCATTACTGTGAATAATTTTTGAAGGAACCTTTTAGAGAGCATGGTCCTAAAAAATCAGGCTTTGCAGAAAAATGAGTATAAATAACACAGCTTATAAGTGCAAACTGTGCAAGTTAGCCAACTTACTTCTATTCCTGATACCTTCCAAAATGCCAACAAAAAGTTAAGTAGGAACCCAAGCATGACATTGCAGTGGCGTTGCAGGAAATTCAGAAAGTGGGAAAAACTGAAGAAAATGGTCTGGTTTTCCTGCCAGGAGTATATGAAGAGGACAAAAAATCCCCATGAAACTAAACTATACAAACAAAAAATATCCATCCATATGCTTTGAAAGTCTCTAAACTTTGGAACCAAGTTCTCCTTGGCTATAAAGAGGTGCAAGGTAGATTTTCTGACATTCTTTGGTTTAAATTGAACAGCACCATTGAAGTCGCATTCTGTAAAGCAAGACTCATTCCACTTAAAGCAGTGCAACCTCTTGGTACATATTCAGGAGTGATTACTTGATTCAAGCATCTGATTTGTCCTTTACCGTAGGAGGCCCCACTTGCCGACTCCTATTTTCCCTAAAGTAAACAGGAGGTCAAATATTACACCAGTAGAAATGAATGGAGATTTCTCAGATGATAGTGATGTGAAATCAAACTTTAAACTGTTTAACCTGCAGCCACTAGACCAATTCAGGTCACCATAAAATTCAGCACCTCTTTCCTCCAACTATCCTTATTTTCACCTTACAGTTCAGTATAAGCTGGCAATTAGTAATACTTTGCCTGTTTATAGAGCCTTACATCTGAGGATCTAGAAACACTTTGTAAACACTAATGAATTAAGCTTCTTAACACCCCCTGTGAGACAGATACTGCTATCTCATTTGCACAGCTGAGAGAAGTGCAGGTTTGCTGAGGGTTGGAGCCAGCCGGCACCGGAGCTGGGAAACCACTGCAGGCCCCTAATCTCACCTTCAGCTCAGCATCACAGGGTTTTCCATGGATGTGGGGACGTACCTGGCGACTTCAGAAGCTTATCACTATCTCCTGGAACTGCCAGCATGCCCTGATGTCCGTCAGACTGAAAACACAGAGGGTTGAACTTCCACCCAAAGAGAGAACTTAAGACCCACTTAGAGGAGCATCATGAAAATGCCGTCTGTCCTCTCCTGAAACAGCCCTTCACATGTATGCCTCTGACACGGCAAATGGGGGAAAAACTTGGGATTTCATTTGTCCTTACTCAGTTTTTAATAACAACACTGACCCCGATCTTGTTATTAAAAACCTAAAGCAACACAAAGGTCCAGGAGGATTCTTTTCCTTTTCATTTTTCATTGCCCATGTATTTTTCTCATATAAGGGAAAGGTAAAATATCCAAACTTGCTTGCCAGTTGCCAGTCATGCTGAAAAGATGAACTTAATAGGTTTTTAAAGAAAGCTTGAAGGTTTTACTTCCAACACTATCAGGAATATTTAGATCCTAGGAAAGCCTTAGGACAAGATAGGCTTTGGTGAGACGAGTTTGTTTTTTTGTTTTTTTTTTCCCAAAGCACAGTCTCATTTATTGAACAGCAGCTAATGTCTGGTACCTATTTGTAGCATTTTCCACATGGCCCTTCTCCAAATGCATGGCAATTGGACAATTTCCATGATGATTCTTCTGTCTAAAAATACACACCTTCCTCTCTTTTCAATGTGTCATTGAGTCAGACAGCCTGTTTATTGTTGAAGTTTTTCCCATTTAATAGTGCACTTAGAAAAGCTTAATACAAACATTGACCAATTCATCGCTGTCACAAAAAGAAAAGCCTTAGAAGTAATTCCTCTGAACAGGAGTCGAGAGCAAGAGTCTCTTATTTAGAGATCGGTCAATAAGAAACAATGTTATGGAGGCTATTTTAAAGGGAACAAATTTTTAAAATTTTTTTCTTAAACACCTCTTTTCTTCCACACACTGAAACTGAGGAGAATAGCAAATAAAATATTTGGTTTTGCTTTCAAAACTTGTTCATGACCTTAAATCCCAGGAATGGGAACAGACAGGCATTTGACATATTCAGCGTGTTGATTTGTGAACTACTGGCAAATTGCTGTTTGCCTAAGAATACGTATTTGAAATTCTTTTCTAAAAACTCTTCTTGATCTTTTCCCAGTTCACGGGCTGCTAAATGTCTGCATGACACGGCGCTGTTTGTCTCCTGAACAGAGGGACATTACAATCTCTGGAAGCAGGTTTACAGTGGGAATATTAAAGGCACTATTCAGGAATATTCTCCAGTATTTACAGCCTCCACAAACAGTACCGCGTGCAAACATGTTTGCTGGAATATTTGTCAAGAGCAAACATGACAGGATGGTGGCAGAAAGTGCACAAAGTCTAACCAAGCTTATAAAAACCCAACAGCTAATGAATACTTGTGGAAAATGTCTTATGGCATTTCCTCAGTGATGGATGCTTATTAGGAAAGCTTATAAAGCTATAACTATTTTGCTGCCCATCTTCGCCTGTACTCCAGAAGTGAAAGATGCTTCCATGGCTCTCTTTGTCATCTTCATCCATTACTCTGCTGGATGCAGGAGCAGCTTCTAAATTTTTTTGTGTGTGTATCAAATGGACAGAGGCCCAGAAATATATTTTACATAAGCATCTTGATGTCTATAAGCTCTCCACTATCTCTGTCAAAAACAAAACAAAACCAAAACTAAAACCAAAAAGCTACACCCAAAAGCCAAACCAAACACCCACCAGAGATATGAATATATATGTAGATTGGTCAATATGCCTTATTGATCAATAATATACCACCACAGCATTACATGGCACTGTGGATCCTCTCTTCAGGCCCCTTCCTTCAGTGACAAAACTGCTTTTGGGTTGGGTTTTCTCCTGTAAACAACCCAGTAGACACCCAAATAAACACAGCAGACTCATGTGGACATTGGCTCAAAAGCTATCTGGGGAGATATTTGCTCTTATTCTCACATTTTACAAACTCTGTTCCAAATTTTGCTTCTAAAGGGAAGTTTTAATAGAGTGGGACTGCTAACCCTCTGACACAGTACTGGTGATAACACAGGACAGATTAGGTTACAGTCAGGGCCTGGCTGAGTTTGTACCTGCGCTCCTCAAAATACTCTAGCAGTGTCAAAGCTCACCATAAGCTCTTTCAGCTCACCACTGTATGTTTTCCAGTCAAGCACGATGCTTCCTTTTTCTCCTGACTAGTACCGAGCCCCTCAGCAGGTTTTCTGAGCAGGAGTTTACTGAAAATGATCTTTGTTCTGCTGTGCATGCAGCCAAATCACAAAGTAACAAGATAGAGTCATTTTCATTTCTTTTAAAAAACTGCAAACCCTAGTTCACTGGAAATAGAATTTTGTTTTGCTAATTCTGCCTATTAAGTGAATACATCATTGTGTTCCCCTCTCCTGGAAGGCAAGGGAAAATGATGGACTATCCAGAATTTTTCCATTCAGTCCCCTCTGTTCATGCATTGCTAGAGATGATACTGTATATGCATGACTTACCTGCAAAGACATTGGAGGAGTAACGAAATAAGCAGATGCTCTGTCAGCAGGCTTTTAAAACATTGGTATTGCAATCTGAGATGCAGTCAGCCATCACATGCATATGTCCTTTATTTATGGAGCTGATAAAGGCTCTATGTCAGGAGCAGTCAAGCCACCTTTTTACTTTCTGCTTTTCTTCACATTTGAGAAAGTTGCTGTCTGGATGTTTTATTCTCATGAAAGCTCCAGATTTGGGAGGAAAAGCAGGATTTGCCTCCTGTTTTGTCTATTAAAATAGAGGTCTGAAAACCAGACAATTTCATCAAAACAAGTCATTGGGGGTTCCTCATCGTGAATCCTCTCCTTCAAACACAGATGATGTCTGAAATAGGTGGATCTCCCTGGAGTTACCTATTTCTCTTCACCAGTTAGAAAGGGAGCCCAGAACCACTAGCCTAGCTAGACCACAGATCACACCACCAGGAAGAGAGCAGGTTAAAATTAGATATTGAGAAAGAAATATTCCTTGTGAGGGTGGTGGGGCCCTGGCACAGGGTGCCCAGAGAAACTGTGGCTGCCCCATCACTGGAAGTTTCCAAGGCCAGGTTGGATGGGCCTTGGAGCAACCTGGGATAGCGAGCGTTGTCCCTGCCCATGGCAGGGGGATTGGAACAAGATGAGGTTTAATGTCCCTTCCTACCCGGGCCATTCTATGACTCTGTGATTTGCATGTATTCACTCATCTATAAATCCAGTTTTGCATACTTCTCTATGGTCAGTGCTGTTCTAGGTCATTTCACAGCAATATCAACCACGTTTTTTCCCAAACTCTGTTCCAAACACCAATGACAGTTTAGAAATCAGGGGAAGGCAGGCACAAATCAAAGGGAAGGATGGCGTTAACATTAACAGCCACCATATGAGGAGGATTTTGCATTATAAATAAAATAGTGCTGCTCAGCTGCACGAGGAGCCAGTTTCTGAAGTCACTGAGCTGCATGGCTGTGGCTCAGGGGAGGGTTTCAGTTCATGCTCAACGCGGTGCTTGATTACTGGTACATCACCCAAAGGCTCACAGCAAAACAGATGATGGGACACAGAAAAGCTCTTCTTCCTAGCACAGCAAAGAGAGCTGCTGCTTGCTGACAGACAGCTCCCCAGCCAGCTTATGTGCATCTAATTACCCAGCCACAACCCAAATCAAAATGCCCCATTGCAGCTGGTGTCTCACTTAATCCATTCATAACACGACCTAATTAGCATTGATGTTTTTGGGCAAGTTTATTCCAAATGTGGTCAAGTCCCAGGCTTTCAGCTTAGTTGCTAGGACCCATTGAGGATCCTGGGAGAGGCTGTGTTTCTGCCTAGAAGGCATTTTTGTGTCTTGCTGATGGAGAGATTTAGGAGTGTTTCGGGGGAAGACGTTGGGCTGGGCTGAGATGAATACTGGCATATAATCAGTGCTCTTAAGCTTCTCTTGCTGCTACACCCTGCCTCAATGCAGGAGGGTTTGTAGCAGAATCACAGTTTTTCATAGCTTGCATTGTGTCTGAATTCAAACATCCTAATTGTGAAGAAAAAAAAGAAAAAGGAAATAAAAAGGGAAAAAAGAGAAAAAAAGGAAATGTGAAAAGAAAAGGAAAAGAAACAGAGGAGGAACAAGAAGAAGAAAAAGGAAAAAAAGAGGAAGAAGAAGAAAAAAAAGGGAAAGAAAAAAAAGAAAAAGAAAAAAGGAAAAAGAAAAAAGAAAAAATAAAAAGGAGCAGGAAAAAAGAAAAAAAAGGAAAAAGAGAAAAGAGAAAAGAGAAAATAAATAAGGCTTGGAAAGTGGGAAAAGTCATAGAACAATTCTGTATTTTATGGTATTCTTTGTGAACAGAGCTGAGAAAAGAGGCCAGTTACCAGAGCTTTGCATTTCCTTTTCAACCTATGGGATTAGAAGATGAGAGCAGGTGCTAATGGAAATTTTGCCCATGGCAGAAAATCAGAATCCTAAATCTTCATCTGGAAATCACAAAAACCCTTAGCAATGATCTATAGCGGCTGCACTTGTAAATTGGTGATATAAGGAATTGTCACTTGGCAGAAAACCGACTTTCTGCTCCTTCAGCACACCACAATTTCAGTTTAATTTGTAACAGGATGCAAGTGTAAATGAACTGACAACAGAGCTATCAGCTATTCTGTTGGTAACACTTGGAGCAATAGTTTCGATTTGACTAGACACAGCTGTCCACTGCATGGAACGACCTTTAGCCCCATCCTTGGCGAAATTCAATTCTCTCCATGTCTGACTCTGTCCATGGGGACTCGAGTAGCGGAGCTGCCAGAATAATCAGCGCATTGCTTAATGACAGGCACTCCAACAAGCAGCGCGGCCGTGCATTGTCAGAAACGGAGCGCACAGCTCCGGGGAAGGGGCGGGGAGGGGGGGAACCCCCCTGTTATTCAAAAGGAAATAAAACGGTTGTATGGGAGCAAATGCAGATGCGTGCAGCCGCCTCTGCTTGACAAGCGTCACCAACGCGCTGGCACCTCGTGTGTGCGTATGCAAATGCGGAGCTTTCTTGTGTGTTTGTCAGCAAATATGCATTTTTATTAGATTTCCCTCTGGAAAAAAAAAAAAAAAAGAGGGAAGGCAGGGGATCTGCTGCTGCTCTGCATTGTACTGCTGCAAAACAAGTTTTCTATTTTTATAAGTCTAAGCATGCATACATCCCATATGGTGGTGCTTGCATGGCCATCCAGATGTCTGTCATCCAACATGTGTACACATATATAGAAATGTACACAATTTCTCTGTGTTTACTACACTGGCCACTGCAATAATAAATATGTTTGCGCTGCAAGTGTCAAAAACCAGGAATTTCACAACTTTCTCAGCTATTTGTGTGAACTTGTTTACTGCTTGAGCGAGTGTCTCTCCAGCAGCATGAGCGAAGCACTCCCTCACACACGATAAGAATGACACGTCACCATGGGATTAACATGTATGTGCCCCAGCCAACAACAGAGTTGGACCCACAGGGATGAAGCCAACACTTCCTGACTCTTTTGCTGCTTGATTCAGCAGCCTGAGCACAGTATGCTCTGTCCAAAAGTGGACTCATCCTTCCTCTCATCGAGGATCACCGGAGGTGCACACTGCTTGGGTTGGCAAGACTTGTTACAACCACTGCTAGTGGGAAATTGCAGGGGGTGATGCACCAATTCCACCTGCCCCACAAGCCCTGAAGGGACTTCTCTCGTTGCTATTTTTGCTTTGGCAGCACTCTGGGCCCAGGTCTACGGAAGATTCGTGTTCAGTTATTATTCTGACTCGCTGCCAAAACTTTCCTGAAAAATACAAGGCAGAAATGGGGAATGTTGATCTTACACAGCTCATAACTCAGTCAGAACAGAGGGGAGGTTCATGGGAGCAGGGAAAGGCATGTCTTCGGCTGCAGGGCTTTTGCTCCTGCCAAAATTCAAAAGTTCTTTTTTGAACAATAGAGATATAACTGCTTGTTTTAAAAAAAGCCACAGAAATAAAGAACCTATGAGAAACTTTGATGATGGAAAACTTTAAGAATGAAAAACTGCTGGTCTTCTTCGATAAGAAAACAAGGTGGTCTCCAAATCTCTGTGAAATCACATTGCAGTGGGTTGGACTAAATTACCCAAATACTTACCCAAACACAGAGTCACTGTCACTGCCCTGTCACTGTCCCCCTACCAACTGCTTCTGCTGTATATTCAGGAAGGGGAAAACCAAAGAGTGGCCTGGGTATAAAGAAACCTTAAAAACCATCCAGTTCCACCTCCTGCTGTGAGCAGGGACATCTTTCACTACACCAGGCTGCTCTAAGCCCCATGCAACCTGAACTTGAACACTTCCAGGGATGGGGCAGCCACAGCTTCTCGGGGCCTCACCACCCTCACAGCCAAGAATGTCTTCCTGATATCCAGTCTAAACCTATTCTCTGTCAGTGTGAAGTCATTAGACCTTTACTTGTAATTCCAGGCCCTCATAAATAGTGTCTCTCCATCTTTCTTGCAGGATGCCTTCAGGCACTGGAAGGCTACACTTCAGCCTCTTCTGCAGGCTGTAGAATCCCAATTCTCTCAGCCTTTCCTCACTGCAGAGGTGCTTCATCCCTCTGATCATCTTGGTGGCCTCCTCTGGACTTGCTCCAACAGGTCCAGGCCCTTCTTGTGCTGGGGACCCCAGAGCTGGGTGCTGCACATAGACCCTAAATTATTCTCCTCAGGTAAATCCACCCAACACTTTATGCAGAAATGGTTTCACACAGTTTGACCTACTTCTGTCTGTAGGGTTTCTCTTCCCCAACCCTGTATGCCCCTTCCTGGCCCTCTCTGTGATTCTCCCTGCCAGCTTCCCCACCACACTGAAACTTTTTCACCACTCCCTTAGTGACTCTTAATGGTCAAATCCTCTCTGGTACTTGCCCTGGGCTAAAGCTGTCTTCCTTGCTGACATTTGCACCTTTCCTTCTTGTTTTCCCTTCACTTCTCTCATGCTGGTTTTCTTTTTTTGCCCTTTTAAACTTATACAAGTTTTGATCGCTCCAAAAACCTGTATCCTTGGCAAAGATGTTATTCCAGTTCTTGAGCACATACTGCTTTTTCTTAACTTAAAGCCAGATATTTTTTGTTCAAAGTCCTCAATTATTACTGCAAAAATGAGACAAACTCAGATATCCATAAGATATCCATCCTGGTTTCCAGCAGGGTGACATGCACACAACTGAAATTAAGTGTTTTCTTCCATATATATTCAAAATTTTAATTTCCTCATTCAATAAGCACTCTTTGTTCACTCTTCAACTAAACTCAAAGAGGCAAAGCAGAACATAGATAAAAGTTGTGAAATAGCTGGTACATAAATCAAATTCCTCATGAACAATCTTTCCCTTTTTTCCTCCACTATTGAATTAATTTAAGCACTTGAAACAGTGTATTTCTGTAGGTTCTTCTAAAACAACATGTTGTAGAACTAGTAGAAAGTCTCTCAGCAATTTATTGCCATTATTTGTAAAATATTTTTTATGGCCCTGAGAACTGGAATATCAATATGATCCTCAGATAAATAAGCTCTTCCCAGAACAGGTCACTGGAACAAGTAACGTAAAAGTAAAAATGGAAAGTAATCACCATCACATCTAAATGAAAGGGCATTTCCCAAGTCTGCTCCCAATCTCAGTGGCCTAGAACCCCTCCAAGAGACTCCACAATGTGCAACTGCACAAAGCTCCACATGAGCATGCCTGAAAAGTACTAATAACTATGCAATACATGCAGGACTCCAGAAACTGGGTTAAGTAGGCGGGAATTGCTGCCTACTTGGAATTCCATCACTACCGAAGAGGGAGCAGGAAGAGAAGAATTATTCTAGTCCTCAGAGAAAGAGAGAGGGAGGAAGGTAGACGACATGGATATCTCCAACCACGGCTCCTCTCCACCCATCCTCTTCAACATAAGTGTTCTCCACCATCCTCTGGTTCCTTCAAATTTGATTCACACTCAACAGTTATGGATAAGATTCAAGGGCACAGTGGCAGTCGTGCTCTGTTGGGAAAAGCAGGGAACAGGACAAAACCACTCTACTTGCCAGTTCTTCATGTTCACCAAAAGTCCACACCTCCAGCAACTCTCTTTCAGAAATGTCTCACCCATCCTTGAGAGCTGGAAATGTGCACTCATTTACTCACAAATAGGGAACTCTGCCAGCAGCCTCCCAACCTGCAGATTTTGATTGCATTAAATTGTTCCAAAGCAGGTTTTCCTCTTGAGCCTGGAGTAGAAGGCAATTAATTAAGAACCATTCCCCCCCTCCATCGGATTAAAGCAAATTAAATGGCAGCAGTAGGACAACCCTGCCTGGGATAGGGATTCTTGGAGAAGCAGGGCTTTCTCTCTCTGTCTGCACAGGAAGCTGATCCTATTACTTTGCTCAGCTGAGCTTGGATCATCTCTAAATTGTGCCCTAAGTGTTATTCTACAAGACTGGAAAGTGCCACCGCCATTTCCCAGTCACAGATGTCCAAATACAAAGCAGCTTGAGGAATTTCTGCTCAGCCACTTCCACTGGAGATAAAAAACCAAGTGCTGGGAATTGAATGAAAAACAGCACCATGTATGGAAAATCTCCTCCTTAACCTGTGTGTGACTGCCACTTTTAACTGCCAAAAGCCACCAGTCTTTTCCTAGAGGTCATTCTTTGCCTCATTGGTGAGGAAGGGGAGACGGGATTATGGGACAATCCTCTGAGATGCCGCATCCTCCTGGAAACACCCCTGGCATATGGTCTCTGCCCTGGTGTGAAACAGTTGTAGCTAAGCAGATGAGTGCCGAGTAATTTCTGAGAAATTAGAGATAGGTAAATCGATGAACTGAATGAGAGCCCCAAATGTACACTGGATTAACCTACTCTTTGGAGAGGATTAGAAGAAATTTTATATCACCCAGAGCCTTTGCCAACATTTTCTATTGCATTCTCTAATTTCCCATCAGGAAATCAAACCCAAACTGCTTAAATTCACCCAGGTCCCTAATTCTGCACAGATGGAAGACTACAGTGATACTTCCACCTGGAGACATCTTACAGCTTCCAAACACTTCCTGCACTACCTGGAAGCTTGGCTCATTTCCCACAGTGGGAATTTAACCTGCTTGAAGTGGAAATCAGAGGAAATCCTCTGCCAGTGGCTCCTATTTGCTGTTGTAATGTGCTAAGCTAGGGAGCCACATTCAGGGTCAACCCATCGTCTCAAGCAGAGTCTTCATCCTGTCAGTGTCACAACTGTCCTCATTGCCACTGGTACAGGACTTGAGGCTGGGGAAAATGGCCAAGGTGATGAAGCATTGTTTTCTTGTTTTCAGATGATGCATAGGAAAGTGAAAACAACAGCAAAAATACTCTCCTTCTAATTGAAAACACAGTACCAGTTAATGGTCTTTGAAGTGAGTGTATGTGTGTGTTTTGTGGGGGAAGGGGGAGAAATGGATCGCTGTAACCAACACCCCAAAGGACTATAAATCAAACAGCATACAGCTGTTGGTATCAAATATAACTCCTTTTGCACTACATCAAAAAGCTTTAATTAACAACTAATTTATTCAAGTGAAAGAGAAAATTCCCTTGCACTAAATAATTGTATTATAACTGGGGGACTAGTCTGTATTTTCCCCCTCTCAAAAGCATGACAGGAGAGGAAATTGAGTCTTTAGAGAACAGCAAAGTAGAAAAATGGATCAAAGATTCAGGAGGCTTGTTGATTGGCTTTTTGAGTCAGCAGAGACAAAATCAGCTCATTTAATGAAGAAAGCCACACTGCGAGGTCTGTTTGCTCTAGGACCTACTTTTAATAAAAATGTTCATAAAAATAAATGGCAGTGGCTGACACTAGGCACAGTGTGGACAGGTGTTGCACAACCCCGCCCACACAGCAGTGTCACCTCTGCTCCTTGCCTCTGTTTTGTCACCCATGGAGAGGTCCCGGCACAGATCAACAAGGGAGGTTTCAGCCATGTGGGGCTCTAGACAGAGCAGGGTGGCCATCAGTGGTCTCTGAGCAGGCTCAGTTGGGAGCTGCACCACGCCTGAACCTCAAATACGAAAGGTCAGGGTGGCCAAATCAATTCTTTCCTTTCCCTCCTGCTGAGAATCACAGAATCATGGCATATCCTGCATTGGAGGGACCCAAAAGGATCATAAAGCACAACTGAAGGCATGTGCTAGTGCAGCCCAGGACTTGCACACACCCAAGAATGCTGCTCTTGCAGTTCAAGTGCCCATGCATGAGCATCCCTGCCCTCCAGAACCAGCTTGGCCACCAGAACCACGTGGCACCACCCTCACCTGCTGCCAGCATCACTAAGGCAAGAATCTGCGGGATGTCTCTTTTTTTTTTTTCCTTTTCCCTTTTTTTTCCCTCCATAACTTTGTGCTAGTGATGACTAACTAATCTCTGTCGAGGTAAGGTAAGTGCCATTACCCTGCTTTAATGGCTAATGAAGCTGAAGCAGAGTAAGTAGTTTACTGGTTGTCTCATCTTCAGGGTCCCATCATGCATGTTTTACTGTTCCTCGGAGTGCACTGAAGTTTCCCATTAATGCTGCCATTGATTACAGTGTACAATCTTCAGGGCAGGGACTGTGATTTTCTTTTCATTTGCTTAATGAAAAGCACACTGCCTTTTAATTCCTCTGGATTCTGTTGCCTGGGTTTTAGGTGGCAGCCCCAGTGATGGAAGCAGCGGGGGGATGGACCATGGGCCAGCAGAGGCTAAAGCAGAACCAGGCTGCAGCCTCAGCACCTTCCTTTATATTCAACCCCACCCCTAAATCAGTGCCTGGGTAGTGCTGGTCCACCACCACCCACAAGCAATTCTGAAGACTCCTTAAGCCTATATAAAGGATAATCAGATCGTAACACAAATAATTTTTAGTAATAGAATGGTTAAAGGGAAGCATTGGGTTTGCTGCTGTAAACATCAAACTGAACTGACAGGTACAACCTGTAAACATTATCCAACCCAGAGGACAACAATAATTCCAACACGGTTAATTGATTAGTTTATGGATAAAATTAAATAATTTGGTACATCGTTCTAATGATATATTGCACTACAAGAATGATTTGAAAGGCTGGCAAGATTTATTTAGCTTTTGTGACAGCTTTATCCTGTTAAACATCAAAAATAAAAATAATGTTCAAAAAAATCCCTATAATTCATAAAGAACACTCCAAAAAGCTTAAAAAGAGCTTAAAAACTGAGCAGCTTAAATCTTTCTGATCTATTTCAAAGGTACAGGTGTGTGCTAAAATACATTTTCTATACAGATTTCAGAGGTAATTTTCAGCAATGATATTGTTCAGGCTTTTAAACCAAATTCTAAAGCGTTTACACATATAAAGCTCTGAAAAAGTATATATATAGGTTACTCTTAAAGAGACTTGGGTGAGTTTCATGTGGTAACCCTCAGCCCTAGGCACCAAGGCAATGAACAGGATAGGTTTACCTACAAAGCGGAGTATCGTAGTCCTCATCTACCTCCAGTGAGTAATTGCACCATTAAAGACTAACCAAGAATGTGTTAGATAAGTTTCCAGCCACCAAGGACAGGTTCCAGTACTCCTACTGACCCACACTGCTCATGTAAGAGAAAGGAAAACGAGAGAACAGGACAATTCATGGCTGCAGGGAGCCAACTGCTTGGTGGCCTGATGGTCAAGATATCCACCTAGGCTCAGGTCCTGCCTCTGCCAGTGACTACTGAAAACTGGTTCATCTTTTGAGTCCTCATTTTTAAAAAAAACCGTCTTCATGTCTGTGGGAAATTCAATGGGTTCTGATGCTTAGATTCCTTTGGGCACCACAAATTATGGAAAAAAAAAATAAAATTCAAGAACAGTCTTCCTACTTGCTTCCATGAATGATGAATTTAAGCACAGTGCATAAAATCTGACAACTCTATGTTTGGCTTAAGTATCTTTTTTTGTTGTCCATAAATTGCCAACTTCCTTATAAATCTGGGCACAGAATGTAATTATATTTGGTAAATGGCTCCTTGAAATTAAGTAAAAATTACTGCACACAGCAGCAAGACCCAAGCTAAAAAAAAACCTGCTGGCACACAGAAGACTTCTTTTTTTTATTATTATGATGATGAAAACTCAATGCTAAATCCATGTTGCCCCCAAACTAAAGAATCCCCTTCTCCCACCGACTGACCCATTTGGGATGAGCAGAACCTCACCTTGCCCCATGCCCAGGAGGAGATGTGGGGAGGAAAGGGCACCATGGGCACTTCAAGCTAGGGGTACTCTAAGCACAGCATCATCCTTCATTCCTCAAGGGCCCTTTTGCTTTTTGCACACTCGTTCTATTTCCTGTTTTACCTCGTGCCTTCCCATCCTTACCCCCTAAACAATAAAAGCTCAATGGGAATGCAAATGCAGCTCTCCATTTAAAATCCCAGCCGAGAAGGCAGTGTGTCACCCATATTTATGAGCTCTAAATGGCTTTTATCAAAGTGAGGTCGTACTAAATCACCCCCAAGCTGTCATAAATACAAATGACTCGACATAGTCTGCAACAAGCCTTCGGGGGAAAATTATATGATCTGCTGTTGCAGTTATGCTATATCACACAGCGAGCTCATATATTTCCACTGGCAAGGTAACCTGATCCTTCAGAGGACACTAATAGGTGAAAGGGGGACGAGAGGAATAGTGAATCAAGCAGTGCGTGCCTGCACGTGTGCACACACGTCTGTGCACGCACCTCCCAGCTAAAACCCAGGCTCCCCTCCCTGAGTTCTGGAAGAGGAGGTTCTTGTGGTTTGCAGAATGAGATTTCTTTGGCTGCCTTAATGGAGACGGGAAGTTGCCAGCCAAGAGAGTAAGATCCAGGGGCTCACTGGGGTATTTCCTATTTTAAAAATTCATGCAAAGGCATGAAAATTATTAAGATATGAACCAGAGCTATCTAGACTCCAAAGACTGGACCAATTCCAAGCAAATTAAAGAAGTCATTCTTGAATCTCAGCTGGTGAAGCCCAGGATTATAGCAAAGCCTACTGCAGAATAAAGAGGAAATTTTTATAAAGGAGGCGTGAACTGGGCAGCGGAAAAAAACCAGCGTGGGCTCCTGAGACAAGGGGCACTAATTGTTTTTGCTCATTAACCTGCTTTTTATTTAGGTGCAAACATAGGAACACACATATACAAAGAAGGAGAAATTCTGATCAGACACCACAGATCGTGACAGCACTCTGGGGAACCCTCTAGAGACAGAGTTTGGGACAACCCACTGAGCACTATCCCCACTCAGCTTTTTGCAGGCAGCCTGGCCAAGATTCGATGTGGCAGTGTGGGGGCTCAGAAACCACAGCTCTTCCTATGGTCACACTAGGACGTTGCATCACCTTACACATAAAATAAGTCAACTCCAATGACCGTTTGTTCGTATTTTTGTATCTGGGATGAAGACAGTGCCTGTGTCTGCTTGGCAAATGGTTACAGTGATCAGTCAGATTGCCTTTGCTATCTCTAACGTAATAGAGGCAGTATGCCAATTTTCAGCAATCCAGGTCAGATGTGGGCATTTATAATGGTACCCTTCTTCGAGAATGAGGTCTCCATCATTAAATTATGTGTTCTAATTAAAAGCTGGACTTACTGAGCTTAAGCTACTAAACTTGATTTTCAGCTGCCGTGAGCCTGGTGGGGAGCCAGTTGGACAGCACTGCCATTTTCCAGTGTTGAGCTTTTCATAAATGCTCTGCTCAGGAAACCTCCTAACTCAGGAGCTGAAGAGACAGCCTGGCGAAATGCATGTTTGAGCCATTTGTCATCAAAGAGGATAATAAGAACAAAGACATCAGAAATCCTGTTTTGAGCTCCTTCTGTTGTGGTTTGCTGTACTCCTTCCCCCAGGTGCACCATCTCCTGCCAGTGTTAGGGAACAGGCAGCCTTGCCTCGAGCTGGGGGCTGGAGGTTATCATCTCTGCCCTGCCTGCTGGAAGACCAACACTGTCAGACAGGAGGAACCCAAGGAGCAAGCAAGCTCAACACCCTGCCTGAACAAGCTCCTTGTGCTTCAAGAACTCCACCAGCTTCCACAGCTGGTGCATTGGCATAAGCTCCCACTGCTGGGTTTCATGGGAAGGGAAGCAGGGAAGACACAAGGAAAACAGTGAAGTGGTGGCAGGCTGACCTGTGCCAATGGTCAAGCAGCGAGGCTTGCCGTCTGAGAAAGGCCACCTGGAAACCAGCCAGCTGGCTGTCCGATGTGATTAAAGGCAAAATATGAAATGCTTCAGAAGAGGGAGAAACAGGATCGCAGGTCTGGGTTGCATAATCTCGTGCATTTGTGTAACCAGTCTAAACAGAGCGTGTGAGCTGGCCAGATGTTTTTCATTTCAGTGTACAGCGCTATGGAGCAAATCAGAGACCAGCAAGTGCCAAACACAACGGTGGCTTTGCCAGCACTGCTGTAATCAGAGCTCAACAAAGGGCACTGTCAACCCCAATCTCTGGGCTGACAGGTCAATCTCCTGGCTGAGTAAAGAAGACAGGCCATTCTTTACACCAAGTACTTATATCTGAGCTAAATATCAGTAGCAGCTGGCAAACATGGGGTTGGGTCTCAGTCATTGAACCAAACATCAACAGAAAAAGAGCCAGCAGGATTCTGTGTATGATTTGATCCATTCTGGGAGTAAGTGTAATATCTATTTATTTAGATGGAGCTGAATACTGAGTTTGTGAGACAAAACCAGCCCGTATGAAAACATAGGGGAAAAATGAATATACACCCTCATTTATGATTATAGCATAATTTTGGTTTGGAAACACTGAGCTCCACTCAAGGACCAGCACTCAAGGACAGTACAGAGAAGGTACATTGGGACAATGGTCTGAAAGGGTGACCAGTGTTGCTTTGTCAGGGGCCACTTTTACTTCCAGGTTGATATATATATATAGATCTGTGATGGAATAGTAAACCTTAACCAGATGCTGCAGTCCACACCCATAGTTACATGTGCCTTACACACACACCTCTCCCACAATATCCTTCGTGGACACATTCACTGATCACCAAAACTCTTTGGCACCAGAAAAACAACACATTGTGCAAACTAACATAGCTTTGGGACAGCCGTTGGTCATGTCTGCCTTAAAAGTACATAGATAAGGATTAGTTACCATGAAGAAGGTGCACTGCTCTTACTACATGAATAGAATTATGTTGAAGTAACAATGCTTCTAGACTGCAGTTATGTAAGAATGAGAGAAAAAAATTATCTCTAAAGGCATCCTGATTCTCAGAAGTGTGTGTAATCTAGGCATCATATGACTTACTATTGTTATATTACACTGATAAGACATGGGGTGTTGCCCTGGCGTAAAATCTGTGCTGGGCTATACAGACCAGCCCTTCAAGTGTTGCACGTGATAAACACTATAGTGTGTGTTCTAAGACCATTAAAATTTTGAAGACTGGTAGCTAAAGCAAGTGATTTATTTAAAGGTAAGTTGACTTTTCTGAACACTCTTCTCTATTTTCTCTTTTATTTTTAACTATTGCATTGAAGTGAATATGAAGCCGAGTGTGCAAGTCTGGAGGCTGAAATCCTCTCCCAGGTTGCAGCAGGTGGTACAGCACAGCTGTGCAAGCCACAGAGTGCTTCCCTGCTTTCAACTCGAGCAACTCCAACAGCAAGGCAGAAAGCCTTCTCTTACTCCTCTCAAAATAGAAATAAACCCAGCTTTTAGAATCATGCTGATTGGGAACATGACAGCAGGAGGAGCGAGACTCTGAGTCCCACCTCTAAGGAGAGCAACAAGCACAACATCAAGGAGGAATGGTCCGTTATTAACACTGACAAGTCATAGACTCCTAGAACGGCTTAGCTTGGGAGGGAACATCAAATCTCATCTTGTTCCAACACACTGTCATGGGCAGGGACACCTTCCACTAGACCAGGTTGCTCAGCTGGTGGCATCCTTGACTGTGTTCTGATACAAATTGTCCCTCACCAACATGATTTTACTCGCAGAATTAATAAAACCTGCAAGGTCTGGCTGAACGGTTTTCATAGACTTTTTAGAAGTGAAGCCAATGTTTCCAAAAGCTCCCTGATGATATCTGTGGGAAACGTGACTGATCTGCCTTGAACGATACAAGCTGGAAACTTCTTAAGTCCCAGCTTCTGTGCAAAATCTTCACTTAAGCGTTTTATCCATTTCTTTAACTCCCAAAAGTAAGTCTCCCATGTTTTGCAGTCCAGCCATTGGACCAGATTAGCCTTACGCTCCCTTGTTTCTTGGAAGCAGAAAAGACTATTCTTTCAACTTTCCCAGTTTACATTATTTAAAAGCTTAGCCCATGTTTTTTAACCTTACTAAACATTGTCCATCCACATCTGGCGAAAGTCTGGCTTGTCTGGGTCCTCGAAATTCCCAATGGCACAGCTGGGGACTTTTTGTATGATCTGATTTTGTGTTTGCAGGTCAGCAGCATTTCAATAGTGCAAAATAAGGACTAATTGGGTATTTTCTTAGCAAGCATGGGTTGTTACAGTAAAGATAAATGAAACAACTGAATTAATATACTTGTGCAATCTTCAACATGGACTAAGTGCAGTGTAGTGTAAGTATTGCCGTCCACTGCTTCTTTTAAAGCCACGGCATCCCAATACAAAATTATTATAATGATTATTCTAGACACAAGCCCCATTTGTTCATGTTTCCTTTTCATTCTTATCTACTTCCAGCTTATCTTAGGGGCTAGAACAACTAGCCCAGGAAGGAATTATACCAGTGTTTGAATGATCAAAATGTTATATTTGAAACTGCGCCAGGGATACCTCTCGGATTATTTGCTTCTTGAGGTGGTAAGAAGGATATTGTCCACGAAGACAATTTAGCTACAGTTTGTACCAGTAGAAATATTTTCATTTACAGCAAGAGGGTGAAAATGGCAATGATTATAACGAACGGATCAGGCTTACTTTTGAGTCTTCTACTTGGTAAAATATCAGGAGAGAATTTTTATCTTAAACAGGCTTGTAGTGGTTACTGCCTCTAGAAAAGCCTTGGTAGCAGATGATCAGAGCATTTTTTTGGATCAAAAGAGAGCAGACAATGTGATGAACATATGGGTGACAAAGTGCTGACCAGAGCCATCACAGCAGATCAACCTTCAGTTTGGGATGTGGTCAAAAGCAGCTTCCAGGTAGTGTGGGGCTTACAGTGAGTTAATTAATCCATTCACTCACCAAAGACTTACAGTTTTAGAAATCTGTGTTTTCACTGGCACAGTGAATGTCACTGCTACTGTATCACAGTATTGTGATGGTAGAGAGAATATACTGAGACCTCTGGGGCCCCAGGCAATTTCACCTGTTGGGTGGCATCCCAGACTACAGTGCAGAGGTTGAAACTGGATGATCTTTAAAGTCCCTTCCAACCCAAACTGTTCTGTGATTCTATGATTCTGTACTGGAAAATCAATGTAACCCCGGTGAGTTGCCCAGGCCTATTCATTCAGTCTGCAGCTTCCTCACAAGAGGATGAGCAGACACTCTTCCACCTGGTTACCAGTGACAGGACCCAAGTGAATGGCATGAAATTGTGCCAAGGAACGTTTAGGCTGAGCATCAGGAAAAGGTTCTTC
Organism: Ifrita kowaldi; assembly: GCA_013398055.1. NCBI lineage: Eukaryota > Metazoa > Chordata > Aves > Passeriformes > Cinclosomatidae > Ifrita > Ifrita kowaldi. The sequence continues at coordinate 293,863 of VZRS01005032.1, read as the reverse complement.
TCCCAGAGGGTGGTCAGGCCCTGGAACAGCCTCCCCAGGGCAGTGGTCACAGCCCCAGGACTTACAGAGTTGAGGAAGCGTTTGGACAATGCTCTCAGACACGTAGCTGTGACTCTGGGGGTTGTCCTGTGCAGGGCCAAAGTTGAAGTTTGGTAATCGTTGTGGGTCCCTTTCAACTCAGGATATTCTATGATTTTATGATTCTATGAATTTTTCATGTTAGGAGGTCTCATTTACTGTTGCATAATTATGTGTTATGATGGCAAAGTGACCTGGCTCCAATATGAAATCCTTTCTTACACGAGTAGCAAGTTTTTCATCAGCAGCTGAAACAAAACAGCTTTATGGGTGCAGGCTCTGAGCTGATACAGGCTTTAGGCCTCAGTTCTCTAGCTGGCCCTAACAATGCAAGCTCTGGATAAGATTTGGTCACCCTGGATGAGTACAACAGAGAACACTTAAAATTAAAAAAAAAAAAATCAGAAACTTATCAAAATAACACAAGAAAGGAGAGGCACAATCAGAGCAAGATTCAACCACAGCAAGAAGCTGCTTTGAGAGCACAAGACTGTGATTCTCTTTTGGGTGGGATTCATGAAACCTGCTCATAACTGGAGCCATTGACTGGAAGAACATTCAGAGAAATACCTGAAGACTGTCTACCTCAGGTACACAAGATGTCACACAGACTCTTCGGCAAATTCAGAGTCATTCTCAGATTCACAGTTCTTAAGGCCAGCAGAGACCTGAGACGATGGACAGACAAAATTTTTTGGCTGCATCAGACCTGAGGAAGGAGTTACTGCTATCAATCCATGTCCAGCTGGCTCTTCTGGACAGAGATTGCTGCCAGACCAGTTTTGTTGGCTGTCTCCATGTGAGCGATCTCAGCGGGTCCTAATCCATGTCCGCTCTCCAGAGTTCTTTCGGATGAACAGCTAAACTGAGAGAGCCAAGGGAGTGACCTCCTGAAGCCATGGGGATGGAGAAGGCATGGGAACAAGCTGCCCAGAGCATGACCTACACATCCCAAATCTGCTACAGAGAATGATTTATCTGACCTTTCATATGAGTTGTCCAAGCTGACCACTCAATTTGCCCTTCTATGCCCTGAATCATGCTTAGAAATTGCCTGGTTCAATGCATACTTCAGGTGACACAACCTTGCCTGCGGATATCAGGAGATGGAGAGAGCCTACCATGAGTTTTGCTCAAAGAATTGTATTGCCCTCGCTCTTCAAATTGTGTTTACCAGTGTTGATGCAGCCTGACTGGTTGTAGAGTCTATTTGTTCATGCACCCGGTCTGTTCCAGGCAATACAGAAGAAGATCCAAGAGACAACAAGCTGCCTCTCACCAAAAAACCGAGAGGTCTCACTGCTATATGAAGTGCCCTAGAAGAAATGAATGTTTGAAACATCCAGCAGGCACAAGAAGAGAAAAATCCTCACACACACACACACACACAAAACACACACACACACACACACACACAAAACCACACATGCATGCTCTTGTTGCAGTCTTCCCCCACAGACCTCCTTTGTCCCTGTAGCTGCCATCGTCTCCCGTAGCCCACGCTCCCCTCTGTCCTCCTGACCCCTCCTCTCCCTCCATTCATTCTTCCAGAATTTATCCCGCTTCTTTGACTCGGCATGTGTCTGGGCAGATGTCCAAAAAACCTCCCTTCAGCAACCGGGGGGAGGAAATTCCTCCAATTCAGCCCAGGCTCTTTCCCCCCAGCCTGCTTCCCGCCTTCACTCTCCCTCTTTTTCTTGCTCCTTCTTCTCTTTTAACATGCTGAATGATTGATAACACTCTCCTTGCCTCGCTGCTGCCTGTTTCAGCCCTTTTTGCCCAGCATCTGCAGCCCTGTAGGGAAACAAGCTCTCCAAGGCGATGGGATGTTGGGGACCCCCTTTGGTTCTTTTCAAAAATCCAATAAATAAAAGGAAAGACGAGAGAAGCACAAGGGAGTCTGGAAGGTCTGGGGAGGCGGGGGAGGAAGGGAACAGTTAGGAAAAGCCCTTGATTAGGACGAATCCAAAACAAACAAACAGATTAAAAACAAATGCTTTGCATGTCCCCCATTCTCCGTTTGCCTTGGAAAAGTGAGTGGAAAGCTTTGTTCTTTGTGCTGCTTTGCATTTTCAGGCCCAAACTTCAGGTTTGTGCAGAACTTCTAGCTTCTAGTTATGCTGTCATTATGAATGAATTTGCGGTCTTAAATTCGCACTTTCTGGATCCTTTCATTTGCTTGAAGATCTTGGACTTCATGTAAAAACAAAACTGTGTTTGTCTTTGCAACAGCAGAAGGAGGTTGGTATAACCTCCGATATAACACCTCATGCGTCAGAATCAAAAAACACGCCTGATTTTTATTTGTCATGTCACTGTGCCTTATGTTTGTACATCCATGCAGGCATCCTTTCTTCATAGTTCTAAAATACCCACACAATGCCATGCTATTGCCTAAATTTTGGTTGGATGTCACATTCACTTTATAATTCTCATTTCAGGCATGAAACTTGTCGAAACTGATGTTCAGGCTGTGCTATTTTAGTGCTGTACACAGTGCATATTTAATATAGACGTAAAATACAGAATCACAGAAAGGCTTGGGCTGAAAGGGACCTTAAAGATCATCTCATTCCACTGTCCCCTCACACTCCCTGCCATGGATGAGATTGATATGCACATATTATGTACAACAACCAACCATTAATGTCTTAAAAATTTTATTATTACTATTATTATTAGTAGTAGTAGTGGTAGTAGTACTACTACTACTACTACTACTACTACTACTACTACTACTACTACTACTACTATTATTTTTGTTGTTGTCATTATTATTATTACCTGAAATGCAAGTGAGAACTCATGGCCTGTACCAGGATCAGCACTTCATTGCACTGGGCAATATTTGCTGGGACAACAAAGCCCTGAGGCAGTTCCAGAAGGAAGGGTGAAAAGGAAAGATTGTTATGCCCATTTAACAGAGGGAATCTGGAGATGGACCAAATCATGAAGAGAAGGATGAAGGGAAGGGTTTATTTCATCTAACTTGGACATCCAAGTGTCAACTGATTCCAGACTCCATCTATAGAGAACAAACCAGCATCTCCAGAATTCTCTAAGAAAGCCCTTGAATGACTCTCTCATTTAAGATATGACTCCAGGATGTGGAAAGTTATGCCTTTTTAATCCAGCCAACATCACCCAGAATGTCTCTGGCAGAGTTGAGATTTCTGCCCACATATTTCACTCCCTAGTCCAACGCCTGAGCAAAGAGAGAGAGATAAAAAACAACTATTTTTCTTAGCCATGCTACCTGTCTTCTCAGTAACAGAAAAATTGTTCTTTCAAACCAGGAGAAACAGATAGCATAAACTCTTCATATTTTATTAATCAAGGTTCTGAGTTTCAGTTTCTGCCTGAAAATGAAAGGTAAGTTTCTGTGACATGATAATTCAAAGTTAAGTAAGCAACTCACTGGTGTTTAGAAGAAGTTACATTTAAACCTTAATAAGATGGAAAACAAAACATAATAATCAGCAAGATGATATTTTTTTCCCTTATTTTTAAATTGAGGCAAAAAACCCATCACGTCAGTTACATCTGGGAGAACTCTGTGTTGAATATTTATTCCTTGGTAGCTCATAAACTTTCAGTGTCCTTGCTGTAAGTGATCTCCCTCTCCTGGGCCTGGAGGATACTTGTCATTTCTGTGTAGGTAGCAATCTATCTACTTGCTGCAAGCTGCTGACTACCTCAACAGGATCCGGGGAAGAGAAGCCCTCATTTATTTGTTTGAAACAACTATAAAGTGCTGTTGGGAAATTTCAGATGTATTTCCTTGTCAGATGTGTCCGCACTGAAGGTCTCCTAATGCAAAGCTGGTAATTACCAAAGGTGAAATATCCAACACAAACATCCAACCTACCAACCCAGCACTCGCCCAGCACCACTGAATGACACATCCCACAAAAATAATAGCAGCAATAATCCATTTCTCAAAGAAATTTCCTGACAGAAGGCTTGCTTCCCTTGAAGGCAAGCGTTAATGGTGTCCTACAAACTCAACATGACCTTCACAAATAATTCATTGGTATCCGCAGCCTGAACATGCAAAGACTGGGAAACTGAATTGTTTTCAGAGAAAATAGTTAGCTCTTGATTTCTGAACTCTACAAAGATCACTCGGAAGCCTGGGGGGAAGAAATTATAGCCAAGCTCCCCAAAATGTCATATACATAGAACTGTTCATGTCCTGGCTCAAAATATTGGGTGGTCTCATCTACGAATTACTTTAACTTTTTTTTTTTTGCTTCACTTATAGTATGGACTTTTCAGTTTCAGTGTTGCAAAGTTCTAGGTCTGAAAAGTGCAATGCAGCCTGTTGCTGCCCCACTGCCTGATGAAACCTTCCCAATGAGAGTTGCCACTAGAAAATCCTGGAAGCCCAGCCCAGGGCTGGCAGCCTCTCATCCCCTTCAAGCAATCTCATGAGGGGCTCAGCTTCAGGGATATGAGCTCCCAGGGGTGCCAGTGTGAGGAATTTGTCCCTGCTGGGTCCTGAAGGCAGGACTGATAAATGACAGGCACACACTTTGCACTGAGAGACGAAGCCTCCCCAGCCTGTCTGGGGCAGCAATGCTTATCTGGTGTCCTCTTTCCAGACCTCTTGCTGGTCTTGAATGTGAGGCTACTGCAAATGATCTCAAGCCACGTATTTGAAAGCAATATGGGTTTATAGTTTCCACAGATGTCTTTTTCTTTTTTTCCCACTTGAACACTATCTATTAAGTATCTAAGTTCTATCCCCGCAATTAAGCCCAAACAATTCAATGTTTTCTTGGATGAGAGACACGACCTAAGCTCTTTGCACTGAGGTGAGAGTTGTCCCCTTTTTGTGTAGCCAAGCATGCAATTAAGGCCCCATCTTTGACTTAGATTCAGATGTAAATTCAGCTAAAACACCTCTGGAGATCAGCCAAACTCTCTCCAGCACCGTCTCCCCTATGCACCTCGTCCCTGTCCCATAAAAACAGCTGCAGGGATCAACCCCAAATCCCTCTGGCATTACTCTGCTCTGTGCAGCCATGGCAGCAGCCATGTTTCACTGTCCTGAGCCAGCAGACCAGTGTTCCTCTGAGCTACTGGCAAACGGAGAAGTGAATATAAACACATCATGATCAATTCTCTTTCCTTTCCATGTACTCATACTACAGACAATTCCCCTTTACACCCGTGAGCCAAAATTTCAGGTGGTTTTTGGTTTTCTTTGTTTTGCCTTTTTTTTTTTTAATGTCTGTGGAAATGCTAGAATCTCCCCCAAAGAAAGGAATATATTTATCAAAATCTATGACCACAGAAGCAACTGCAGGCTCTTCTCTGAATGGGCCCAGTAGGTTTTAAACCATTTTGTAACCACTAACAGCTAAGGACCCATAATGTCAATCTCATTTGTCATGGGTGCAGAGGGGAATAAATGTCCATTACCAATGATTTTTTTATGATTCCACAGAGAATGCAAACCAGACAAAAAAAAAAAAAAAAGGGATGGCTAGTAATTTCTTCCCACTTATTCAGTAGCTTTAGGTACTTGATTTTGAGCAAAGTGTAATTGGTCATTGGTATGTAGCAGCAGGGCTATGAGGCAGAGGGAAGAGAAGATAGCAATGGATTGGAAAGATTTACATAGAGAGAACGTGATGGGGCAGAAAGGAGTCTATAATAAAGAGGGAAGGCATAAAATCTAATTAATAATTAGTAAAATGACATTGGCTGTAGGGCTTGCTCTGGTGTGCCAATAAATCAGACTCTAAGCTCCACGAACCTCATGCCTTTGGCTTCAGGTTGTACCCATGGTATGGGACACAGTAAAATGGATATAAGTATCTTGTTTAGCTATATATGAAATTATATATTTATCTGTATCTCTATTACTTATAATCATATCTCTATCTATGCCCATACTGGTCTATCTCCATCTCTGTCTGTATTTCTCTATCTCACTCCATCTGGATCTCTGTCTCCATATCTATCTTTACCTCCTCTAGGACAAACATTTTTACATGAAAGTTTACAGAACACAGAGAATGGCTGCCTGCAGGGTAGCACAGAAATTTAGAGAAGAAAAACACACATCAAAAAGAAACAAATGAAAAATTATACATCTCTGCATTGTCCTCTTCAAAACCAGCTTTTAAATGTTTGTTTATGACCAAACTTTGTCTGCATCCTTCTGGCCCTGGGTAGAGCTTAAGCTCCTGGTTTTCCCTATGTAACGTATGAATTTAACCTGAAGGGCAACATTATCATTTGACCCGTGAGAGTGTAAGCCCCAAAGATCATCAATTCCCTTAAATTGGTGGCCCAGTCACTCATTTAATGCCTTCACGTCAGCTTGAAATAAGACTTACAGTTTGATAGGTCAAAGTGAAAAGGGGAGGATGAGAGGGGGGAAGAGGGGAAAAAAAAAAAAATACTGACTGATTGCCACAGCAATAAAATAAAAATAAAATAAAATAACTTAAAAAAAAATAAAAAGGAAACACTCCTCAGTGAAAGCATTGTCAAAAAAATATATACGGGGAGGAGCAGTTTTACAACCTCCCGTAACCCAGTGGTCCTGAGGTATTGCCTTTCACCGTCTACCCAGGAACAGGCCTCTGAGAGGTTGTAAAAACACCATCTATTATTCCAGAGACTGAGGCATCGTCTAAGGGGCTGTCTCGTACAGAGAGGTTTTGCTCTCCTCCTGCACACAGTGCCCAAGCTGAGAGCAAAGCCTCTGAGAGGGTGAGTGGGGTGCTTGGCCCCATCCAGCTCCTGCCCTGGGGTCCCCACAGAGCCCTCTAGCCCTTGCAGGGTGCTGCCAGGATGCTTTGTGGAGCCAGCTGCAGTCCTCACTTCTGCCTGCATCCTTGTATTTGGATGTAAAATATGCCCAGGCTCTCACTCCTGCCCTCTGTGAACCCACTGTCTTTTCCAGACTTGTTTGTCCTTGCCCCATGTCCCTGGTTGCCCTTTGGACATTGCTTTTTCTCCCTAAATCTTGATTGTCTATGCTGAATTTCCCATGTTTGTTTTGGGTTTTTTTCCTGCTTTCTTCCCCCCACAGTAGTGATTTGTTTTCTGATTTGTTTTTTCTTTTTTCTTTCCTGGACAGCCTGGCAGCAAGAAGCAGAGCAAGGGAAGTTTGCTTACAAAGTGTGCTGAAGAAACTCTTGGAGGCTGAAATACCAATCAGGCTGGTTTATATAGACAAAATAATCAAAAAGCAGCAAGGACACCAACTCTGGAAACCAAATCAAACTGTTCACATCCCCGCAGAGGCAAGATAATAAAAACATATGCACTGAGATAGTTTTCTCTAACAAGGACCCCAAGGAAGTGGTGAACTAGCGGTTCATCCAGAAATCTGACCAGAGCAAGGTTGCACTAACCTTGTCTTTCTCTCCGTTCCTTCACTATAAGATTCTATCAGTTTCCAGCGTCACAGAGCTCATATTTCAGGCTTTTTTTGGTTTTGTTTGTTTGTATGTTTGACTTTAGTTGCAGTGTTGGTCTCTGGGACAGGGCCAAAACAGAACAAGTGGTCTCACCCGCATTCCCTGTGGCCCGTGTTTGGACCACACTCAAGGTTCATCGTTACAGATTAATTATCCCCTCTGGTTTTCAAGTCCACATGCCAAGGTGTGTACAAACCCAAATCACGCCATGCCCACTGCTCGGTGTCTCCATTTTAATGGGTTTGCTTCCAAAAAGAGACACAGCCAATCCTAAGCAGTCTTCTGGAAGAAGCAAAGCTTAACTCTCATGACCAGCACCCTCTTGGCCCCACTTCTCCTTTTGCTTTCCAAAAATGTGCAGCCAAGGATGGACAAACATCATGCCACGGGTGAGAGTCCTCCTACAGATGTATCTTCTCAATTGAGTTTTGAGATGAGACTTGGGGATTTTTTAAGAATTATCATAAAATCCTCAAGTGCAGCAAGTTTTCAAGTGGGTGCGACCAGCTACAATCTCTGCTGTTGGGAGCCAGTTGAGGTCCTCAGTGAATGAATCCATCAACTTTTCCTCCTTGGACGTGGAGGGGCCATGGCCATAGGATCTCAGGTCACAGATAGGGCCCAACAAATGCCCCGAGCCACCCTGGTATTTCGGAAATGAGACAGAAACTGATAGGACTTGAAATCTGTTTTGGTTTTTGCTCATGTTCAGGTGCCCCTTGCAGCCCTGGTGTCCTCAGTCCTCTGGCCCCTGGGGTGGATTAAGCCATCTGGCCCCACACCTTGGGTCAGAGGTGGGGGAAGAGGGAAGGCCCAACTCCCACGAGCCCTGTTTATGTGGTAATAGAAACCTCTTAGCCATGTCCAGAGGAAAAAGTGCTCCATGATCAAACAGCACCTCGGCACTCCACCAGGCACTCAAGTGTGACCAAGCATCCAGCCTCCTGCTCCAGGAGATGGGTCAAATTTACAGCCTGTCCTCCCCATTCTCAGCCTGGGATCTTGGAGAAAAAGGCAGCTGCTCCTTCCTGGAGCACAGGGCACCCATTACTGTCTGCCCTGATCAATGACCAGAGGATCCTGGGCAGCACAAAGCCCAGCACTGTCCCTTGAGCATCACCCCAGCCACACAGCACCAGTTCAAGCACAGAACTGGCACTGAGGAAGGGCAGGGATGGGGAAGGGAGCATGGAGACAGAGACTGCCAAAGTGATGGAGGTAGGCATCAGTGTCAGATTGGATGGGACCCTGAGCAACCTGATATAGTGGGTGGCATTTAGTGGGTGGTTCTGTGATCCTGCTGGCATCCCTTAGACTTCTCTTCTGTGACTGTTTTGTTGCCGCTTGCCAAGACAATGATCAAAAGTCGGAAGGATAGAAAAACTCTCTGAACTCCTGGTTTTTGCTAAAATTCCAGTGATCTTAATGCAATGATTCGGACTCAGGCTGCAAGAAAGTGTGTGAGATACATGGTAGGATCTCTACCCCTTTTCCCTTTCCCTGGGGAAATACAGCAAAGGGATGAGCCTTGTACAGCCCAGGGTTGGAGCAGATGAACTGATGCCCTTCCCCCTTACCATATATCCACTAGGATGCTGTATCTCACTTGTTCTGCAAAGTGCCTCCAGCAACTTCACACCCTCTGCTCTGCACAAAAGCTATATCCAGCATGAAATTACTTCATCACGGCTCTCTAATTTATTTGCTTAGGCAGCAAATTTTGTCTTCTTGTCTGAAGATCAGAACACCACCCATCCCTTTTCCTGTGCCATTTAATCCTAAATTTCACCTCCACTACATGTGGCCACATCTATTAAAATATATTTGCAAAGTTTGATCAAATAATCAATTTATAAATATCAGTATCTTTAAAATTCACGAACAACATAAACACAGCAGCCAATAGGCTTCTTGAGAGTTATGAGGTCTGATGAGGGTTTTTTAAATCAAACCATCATGTGAAAGCACCTGCAGAGTTTTTTTCCTGAAGCTTTTTTTTAGACAAACCTGCATCCTCGTCCAGCCAAGGCATCATAACTTACACATGACTGCTGGCACAGCTCCCAACATATAAAACTCAAGAAGAGCCATTTTGTCATATTCACCTGTACAAAATGCTCAGTTCAAGTCATTTTGAAATCAGTAGAGCATAATTACTCAGGTAAAACTCAGAATTCATTAGTACATAGAACTGTAGAACCATAGAATGTCTTGGGCTGGAAGGGACCTTACAGATGATCCAGTTCCGTCCCCCTCCCCCTGGCATGGGCAGATGGGGCATTCACAACCTGAAAATTTGTCTTTCTCCAGCTCCTCCTATCTATTCCAGCTCTACAAGGCAATGATGACTGGGAACAATTCCCACAAACTGAAACAAATCGAAAAGGGAAAAGCAAACAAACAAAGAAATGACCTGGGAAAGTTGAATCATAATACAATTTGTGTCAAGGAACTCTTTCTGTCCCCTAAAATAATTAAATTCCAAGGCACAGAAGTCCTTTCCACTGTAATTTTCCATCTTGGACCTTGGTGAATGAAGAATGGGGAGGCAATCAAAAGAATAAAAAACCATGCTAAGCACACAAGTCTAAGCATTCACACTTGCATCCCAGAAAAAAAAAAATAGAAGAAACCTCCACAAAGGAAAATATTAATACCTCATACGAGGAAAAATAATTTTATAGGTCTAATTGCATAAGTGTAAGTGCATGCACAATCCCCATTTCTGAAAAGAAAAAAAAAATAAATCTGCCAGTAAAACACTTAACTGTACTGACATACATTGCATTGTCCAGGCTTTTATGGATTGCCTGCTTGTTAAGCAATTCTATCGAGTACTCTTATGTTTTAACTCTGCCCAGCAGCTTCCTCTGTAACCCACAACCGCGGTATGAAAATGTAGCAAGCACTGAAATATCCAAGTAAACCTTTTTACTGTGCACAGTCATGTGAAATAGTTCTAATGATCCTACTCTTGCAAGAGAAGCCACATTGGATATCTGATAGCAGCAAGCGCCAACACGACATTATTACTAATAGTATTAATAACAGTAATAGGAGTATGGGTGGGATTGTTATGACTATTGTCATTATTATTAGTGTTAAATTCCTTTCCTGTCATTAACTGAATCACAAGTTTATTTATTGGTGCTTTAATTAGATTCAGAATACCACAACACAATCCCAACAATCCCATGCAAGGAGGAACTGCAGATGTAGATTTAGGGGAATACTTTTCACCTTGGGCCCATCTCAGAAACTTCTGTGTCTAATTAGATATCCTGGATATATAATTGCAGGCTTGCCACACCAGTAACCTGGACTGGGATTGTTTTTCACTGCAACGAGAGACTTTTGCTTCTGATGAAACCCCTCTGTGAGTTTGGCACCTACCACTGATACCCACCAAGCAAGGCGAACTTTCGGGAAAGCAAGAACTGGTGTTCATTGTGAGGGGAGGCAACAAAGCCTGAATCATCAAAGCTGTTGGCTCTGAAAATCTCTCTTTTCTTAAGGTGGGTGCAACACAAGGCAGGCAAACTCACACATCCAAGACCACACCGGGCACGGTTTCATATTGATGAGAGAGGCTGCAGGGCTGATTTCAGATTTACACCTCACAGAGGATTTTTCAGTGACAACTTTGCTTCGGAGAAACTGCTTCACTCCTAAGTGCATGCCAAGAAAAACATGGTCCAAGTCATCTGGCCACTTTATTTGATCACCCACCTCCCTTTTTAACTAATGGGCTAACACACAGCCTCTGCTGCTGACCAAAGGGCATTCAACTTGGAAAACACTAATGCGTGAAAACGTCTGCAGGCTGACTACGTGAACAGCAATATACATTTTTAATTTGAATAATATGCAGTGTTTACCATAATTAGACAGCACATTAACATGATTAAACCAGCACTGCAGATCAGAGTGGCAAGGCACCCGTCTCGAATCCGAAGCCTTATTGCCAGCAGAACTGTGTTGTGCTTGTCCATTGAGTGACTGCTTGCCCTGCCCTTTTGCAGCGTGAGTTTGAAGCTGTCATTGCAGGGGGGCAAAATTTTCCTTGACAAGCAAACAAATCCATTAACATGTTAACAGGTTTTGCATGTACGTGTGGAAAATATTAAGGATGCCAACACAGCAGCATGGTTAGGAGGGTAGTATTTAATTCCAAGACAACAAAATTCTCAAGTTTTACTACGGGAAGCAGTGTGCTTTTACCTGTCCTGAAAGACTGGAAAGGAATTGACTTTCAACTGTAGTTAACAGGACTAGGAATCAGCAGAAATTACTGCTATTTTTATCTGCTGGTTGTTGATCTCTAACTTTAGCATCCATCAAATGGCCGCAATTATATTGCTATGTGTGATTGCTTTGTGTACACCCTCCAAGTACTCCAAATCACAGTCTGCTCTCCTACTCGTTGCTGGGAGCTTTGCCATTGATTTTAATCAGGCCAGAACTTCACCCTTGTTTCAGCCAGCTGAAATCCTGGCAGCAGACCTTTTCTCTGAAGCAAGCCAAATGTGATGGAAAGTGGAAATGATGGCAAATGGGCACAAAGGCTGCCCACACATTTAAAAGTGGGACCATCCAGTTGCGGAGCTTTTAAGGGTGTCTGCTGCTTTTATTTAATTCTGTGTGTTGGAGGAATGTGAGCGTGGATTGCTTTAGAGAGATGGTGCAGAGAGATGTGTCTGTGGACACAGAAGAGAAAAAGATAATGATCAAGCCTTAAGTAAAAGTAGATGGTGATTCATAAATCCTTTCAGTTCATACTTTCAGTTGCAATATTTGGTTTTTTTCCCATTACACCAGATAAGCACCCTTGCTTTTACACATGAAGGAATTTGGCAACAAGGGTTATTCCAAAATACAGCAGCTGCAGGGCATTAAGAGTGCTCTAACCATTAAAGGGCATCTGGAACATCTCAAAATTAGTATTGCATCAGGCCACAGGCCACAGAGATTTCAATACAATGGGCACACTTCAATTCATTCCAGCTTTAGCTGTGTTCCAGCACAGCGTCCAGTGCTTAAGTCTGGGGAAGCCCTTGCAAGCTGCACCAGTTTTGTGACTGTCGGGGAATGATTTTCAGCATGTAATCTTCAAAGCAAAGTGGAGTAACCCACAACACAGCAGCAAGATCATATCTTAATTTTTACAAATGCTTTGCTTATGACATGAGTGCCTAAAGTCAATAAAATGTCCTTCTGAGCAAGGTGCGATAAAAACTTGCAGAGCATTTTGTGGAGTGTGAGCTCCAAATGCCTAAAGCAAGCACAAGGTGGGACTGACAAGGAGCACAAAAGTAGAAAGAACACGATGACAGCTGTGGATATTATTTTTCCCTGACATCTTGGTCCCATTCAGCCTAGTTTAATGGTGGGGTCATCTGAGGAGGTGGCGGGGAAGACAAAGAGAGGATGAGGTGATGGAGAATGGACAACACCAGCTCCTCTATCTCCTGCCGCTCCAGAAAGGCACATGGCTTGGGGCTAGGGTAGTGTGTGTGAATGGATATGGAAGAGGAAAGGAAAAAAGGATGTGTGTGTGTGTTGTTGGGCACAGTGGAGCGTGTAACTCTGAGGTTTACACAGTCATTGTGGTGAAGTGTGTTGATGCAAGTTTAGAAACCTCTATTAGATAATCTCGCCCAAAGGTTTGGTTTTGAAACAGAAAGATGAGAATGGGATATTCGGGAGTGTCCTGCATGAATCCATGCCCACTGCCAGGGAAGACGGGTGCTTCGCCATGTTTTTCAGCAGGGAAGTACAATACTGAGCCCTTCAAATAATCTCACTCCCTGCACACAGAAAAAAAGGCGTAGAAGACCTGAAAAAAATAATAAATCCGTAGTGGTTTGTTTCTGCCTCAAATCTTTTCTGTCATTCCTAGAAAACCAAACGTAACCCTTCCACTGGAATTCAAGAGGATACCAGAGCTGAGCTCTGCTGGTCTCTTTTGAAGCCCTTTGATAAAAGGATGAGAAGAGCAATATAAGAGAGATAGGGAAAGAAATAAGACCACAAGATAAGCACAACTTCAGCAAGGAAAGGACCCTTGGTAATACTTTCTCATGTCTCAGGGCACTTGACAAGAGGAACAAACAACTGCTAGTAACAAAATCCAAAATTTAATCTCTGTTTCTCTCAAATTTCAGCTCTAACTGGTGTTTTCCTTGCTTCCAAGATGAAGAAACTAAACTAATCCAGAGGTTATCTGGGTGCTCCCACAATATACTGGGCTGGGACATGCAAGGGTCAATTCTTGATGGGGCTTGATGCTTCCAAGGGCCAAATATTTCAGCAGGAGCAGAAGATGCTGGATACTCCACACAGTGGATGCTGTCAATCCCCAGAGGATTGAACATGCATTGGAGGACACAGAGGAACCTGCCCATCATGAAGCAGCGCACACTCACTCTGGCAGTCTAAGTACAGAGAACCACGGCTTCCCCAAGCCTGACTTCAGCACTTGGAGGCAGAGCAGGAAGAGGAAGGGTGGATTTATTCCTCTGAACTGAACGGCTCCAACTACACTTTTGGTATTTCAAAGTACGTCTCACTGCAGCTGACTGTGCAGACACAAAAAAAAAATTAAGTTAAGGAGTGAAGTGGTTTCATTTGTGAGGTTTAGTTATGGGTCCAGCCGTGGTGGTGGAGCTGGCAGCGATGCTCTGCTGTGACCACAGCCAAGGATGGCACAGCATCTTGCATGGGTGAAGCTCCTAGTCCCTCTCCATGGCACTGAAATCACATTAGCCACTAGCAACGCTGCTGGAGGAGACACACAGAACCAGATATGTCTCCTTACCCCTGTAAAAGTCTCTATATTGAGGCGGGATGCTGCTGAAGGGATCAGCAGTGCCCCTGGGGCTTGGAACAATTGATCCCTGTTGTTGGAGCAGTATCAGCCTCCCAGAGATGACATCCCTGCTGTTTATGCTCTCCCTACCCTATGGGGAGATGCCATTGCTTAATGACTGGCTCAAATCAGCACCACCTTCACAGCCCAGGGTGGCTCCAGGCATAACACAATATATATCCCATGTTTGTCCCTCAGGCCTCGGAAGTATAGATCATTTTTAAAGTGGCTAAGGGTTGTGACCTATCTCCTGGACTATAAATCTAAGAGGACAATGTACTCACTCTGCTTCACTCCTCACACTCTAAACAAAAAAAAAAAAAAAAATATTGCCCAAAGACTGAACGGGAGGGGAATGTGCAGTTTTATTCCATAAGCCATCAAAAGCAGGTATCAAAAATGTACAATCTGTAACGATCAGAGCATTGAAAAGGGGCTCTAATGAGAGTTGACCAAGTAAATAATATGTGCAGTCCTTTCCCACACAGCCTGTGTTTGCTGGATTGTGTGTATTCTCGGTGAATTTGGAAGGACTAGAGATAAGAGAGAAAACAAAAGTATGATATTCTAGATCTCTCACAGATTATAAAGGAGAAGGCAAATAGAGTCTTATAAATTGGATCAATCCCTGCTTTGTGTTGCCGTAGGGGTTTTTACGACCCCAAAGCCTTTAAATAGTTTTTCATAAAAGATACTGGTTCATGTATATCCTTGCACATATGAGCAGAGGATTGTCTCTAGCTCTGGCCTTAATGTTTTGTGCAGCCATAAACCACTTGGGACACCACCCAGGTCCTGTCTGTGCGCACTGGTTGGATTTAAACACGCAGGATCAAACAGCAGTGAGGGAAAAGTGCACACTCCTTTTCCCCCAGACAATCACAAATCTGGTGCTTTTGGACTATCAAGCCCACTTCCCTTCAAAACTGTCACTTCCTATGATACAGGAGCCTTGGGATTTCCCTCCCAGGAAGGAAAATACAGAAGACTGTCTGAACTTCTGGGCACTTTGGGCATTGCCTTCAGCATCCCCGTGGCTTGCCAGGTCTTCAGAGTTCTTTAACGCCTCTGCTCTGAGCCACGCTGTAACCCTGTGATGCTCCTCTATAAAGCCTGTCAGGATAAGCACATCCCTTTCAATACCAGTGCTCTCCCAGCTTAAAAATAGCAGTTAAGGCTTGGAGGCGGGGAGGAAAAAATGATTAAAATCCAATTTCCTCGAAAGGCTTCATCCTCATTCAAGCAAGAGAAAGAACAGGCACCTTTCTAGCTTTTCCAGCCCCAAAGAATCAAGATGAGATGTCACAGATGATCTCTCCACACTCCTTCTCCGTGAAGGCTGCGGAGAGACAAACTCTCCTGTTGAGTGCACAGATGTGCCACACATGGATGATCGTTTTTTCGTCCAGTCTGGGAAAGGGCATTTGAGGAATGTTTGCTGGATATGCAGGTTTTGCCTTCAAAAGCAAAACTCTGGGGAGCTGTGAGGTCAGAAAGGGGGATCCCATGTTAAATTTTAAACAGCACAAAAGTGCAACTGGACAGGAGTGAGGGTGGAGAAGAGGGATG
This sequence comes from Ifrita kowaldi, assembly GCA_013398055.1. Lineage (NCBI taxonomy): Eukaryota > Metazoa > Chordata > Aves > Passeriformes > Cinclosomatidae > Ifrita > Ifrita kowaldi. The sequence goes on along the minus strand of VZRS01005032.1, from coordinate 277,906 downwards.
AAGGATGAAAATAGAGGAAGGCCAGGGCAAAGCATTTAAGGTTTTTTAACTACTGGTCTCAGCCCCTTACCATGACCCCACTGACTTTGGGGAGCCCTGCAAACAGGCACCTACAGGAGATGTGTCCAAATCCAGACCAATCCCACATCTCCCCTTGGAGCCAGATCCACAGCCTTGGCTGGCCACTGGCAGGATGCCCACGGGAGTCACGGTGCCGGGTGAAAGAGCCCAGGAGAGCTCCCTGACCTAAAAGGAGCATCTGCGCAGGAGCAATGTCCATCTGTCTGTCTGTCGAGCAGCACATTCTGTCCTGGCTGTCAAACACAGCCCTGCGTACGTTGCTGCCCAATCTATTTTTAGCCCCTGATGTAACTAAAGTCAATAATATTCCATTAGGGCAGCTGCTCCCAACTCCCGAATAGGCTTTCCTACGGCGGCTCCACCTACGCATGTCAAAAATCTGGACATATACAGCAACAAAACCTTCCCGTGTTTATATACACAGTGGTACGGTTTTGAATAGAAAATATACGACTGTTAGCATAGCTTAACAGCCTGCTCTATAAGAGTAGCAGCCCTTTTTTTACAAGAGACATTGATTCTCCTTGTCCAGGGGGTGAGTTTAAAGGGCTTAAGCTTCACTGCAAGTCAATATTGGCCTTTCCCTTTTTAGGGTATGTTTCTGCATTGGAGCATTCCTTATCTCTGCTGCCGATGACGGGTTTGGTGGAGGGTTTTGTGGTGTTTTCTGGGAAGGAAGACATGCGTACGAAAAAGAAGAATCACTTTCCAAATCCCACACTTAAGCCTGTAAGGAGTTTGCATCTGGTGTTTTGTGCTAGTTAAACAAGGGCCTGAGCCAGGCGGTGCATGAATATTCCTGCACGATTGCTTTTCCAAAGGAAAATTCCAATTTAAACATTTCGGGTTTCCTTTTACTTTTGCTACTAAGTGCTACAGAAGGATTAGCAATGCAAAGCACTAGAGAATTGCAGTTCTCTTCCACAGCCCAGGGAAGTGCAGGAATTATGGGGATTATCAAGATAAAGAAAAGCTGAAGGAACAGACCTGAGATCACAAATGGGGAGGGGGGAAAATCTCATATGGCTTCTGCAAAAGACCAGTGTATCCTCCTACATGATGTATATAGTGAAAATACATTAAAAAGTAAAAAATAAATAGTTGAGTGAAAAAAAAAGTATTCAAGAAGTACAATTTAGACCCAAAGTTAGTACTGCCAGTGTTCAATCCCTTGGTCATCCTCATGTGGGCTTAAAGTGCACAGACAACCTCTGTTGGCATTTCTGAGTAAACATAAATATTTCTTCCACTAGCAGGGCACATTTGGGAATACAAACTGGTGACTTGAGAGTCTGCAGACATGTTGCCATTTAGATCAGGGGTTGAAGCCAAGCCAACCATTTATTAAACAAAGTTTATTCCCAACAGATAGCTAATAGTTTTTAGGAAATGAACAAATGCTTCTTCATTTTGAAAGCTAAAAGTTTAAATTAAATATTGTAAAGGATGCAAATTAACCAGTATTTTGTGCCTTCAGAGAGATTTGGGTGTAATGGAAAAATTTCCTTAACCGTGCAGTGCAGAATATAAAAAAAACACCCCTGGTCACGTGAGGACATACAGTGAAGTGTCATCTAAAAGGGCACCTGGATACTCACATGTGCTCCCTGCAGCCATGCATGGCACCACAGTGCTGTGACGACACAAGCCCTACTCGTTTTCGGATGCCACTGATGAACCACAGAAATGGTCCCATCTCTGCAGACCCAGACCTCAGCAGGGGCAGCGGCTCGGGGAGTGACACGTGTACTAAAATCAGCCACGACCTGATCCAAGGGTCATCTCTCAGAATCACAGAATGGGTTGGGCTGGAGAGGTCCTTAAAGGCCATCTTGTTCCAATATCCTGCTGTAGGCAGAGACACCTTCCACTATCCCAGGTTGCTCCAAGCCCCGTCCAACCTGGCATTGGACACTTCCAGGGATGGGGCAGCCACAGCTCCTCTGGGCACCCTGTGCCAGGGCTTTACCACCTTCACAGGGAAAAAAATTCTGCCTAATATGTAGTCCAAGGCAACAATAATTTCAAGAATGTTGCCTAAGCAGCACAGTGACTTCCCAGAGAAGCCTGGGCACAACCTGAGGTCCCTTGCTTTCTTTTCAAACCTCTGGGAATAGAGACTTAATTTTAAAGAATTCCCTTTCTCTGTCTTCCCATGGAGAGCAGAGGCACCCACGACAATGACAGAGAGAAGCCACCTACCAAGAGAGATCTCTGGCTGTGCCTCTCCATGCCTGGGATCAACTGTGTACCACCTTCACAGGAAACAGCACGGGATTTGTAACACCCTCCTATTCTCAAGAGCCCTGCTACTAACCAGCTGGTCAGTGGATGTGTCTCCACTGGGGATATGGAGTGACCTCCAGATTACCCATCTGAGAGCTCAGACAATGGGCTGACACTAGAAATCCTTGATTTGAAACAGCAAGACATGAATTATGTCAGCCAGATCAGCTAAAGAAAAGAAAGATCACTTTGTACTTCTCAAAATTATTTCTCTAGAAAATCATTAGTATGGACGAAACCCCTTGTGATGAGGGTGTTTTCTGAAGGAGGAGGTCAGCATTAAAATATGGGAAGCCTGTAATTTTTCTGGCAATCTATTCACTTGGTTTTCAGAAAAGGATGCTTGGATATGCGTAAACTCTGTGAAATGTATTCTGCTGCACAATGGCATTGCTCACATTTAGCAGAGAGAAAGAAAAATGTTTTCTAATCCTTCACAGGTTTAAAAATTCAGGATCAAAGCAAGTGCTCCTGGTGATGCTTGCAGCAGAACAATAGACCAGAACAGAACAGAAACTCTATTTTCTTTATTCAGGTAAGAACCTCATTAAAAATCAATAGGCCTAATTTATCCCTGATAACATTCTGTTGAAGTCTGTACATTTACCCTAGGGATTAATTTAGCCTAATGGGTCTTCATGCGCAAACAACACAGGCAAGGCTTGATTCTTGGAAGTTACTGCATAGCAAATGCTACTGTGGGACTTGATGCTATCACTGGAGAAGACAGGGAGGGCTGAAGAGTCTAATAGGCTCAAAGCCCTTGAACAATGTCCAGATACAGCCTGTGGTGAATAAATGTTTTAGGGCCACTCATATATCAGCGTGAATCAACTTTTTAATGGATGTTGCTAATCATAAAATGATGGAACTGGGATCAATTTATACATTTCAAAGGGAAAAAGAAACCAAAAAAAGAGATGTGTGATCTTCCATCCCTTGTGGACACGGGCAAAAGTGAGTCATCCTGACCTGCCATGATCTTTGGAAGGAGATGTTTCTCTCCAGCCCTAGAAAATGAGCATTTGCCTTGCAAGGCTCTCCTCCAGTTTTAAAAAAAAAAAAAAAAAAGTGAACACCAAAGAGCCTGGTTTCACTGAGAATACGTGACAGTGAATTAGTGGCCCTCAGGTGTCGGTATACAGGCCAGTGAATTAAATTAAGCTCTTTGCTGCTGTTCTAATGTAGCAGAACTAATGCAGTCACGGCTCAGCACTACGGCTTCTTAAATGTGGGCACTGCTGCTGCCATGGGGAAGGGAACCTGCTTTCCATCCCCTGGGGAGGCTGGCTGGAGTCAGCGAGCAACCCCAGGAGCTGTGACATAATGTCTGAAGACATGGGCAGGAGGAGGACCAGGCAGCAGAGGCAGCTCCAGTTCCAGTCTTAACACCATTAGGGAGGAAATCAAGTACAGTGGCTTTTAAGCACAGTCTGAGGGAGCATCACGCTAGGAGACTGAAAAAAATCCCCAACAACAACAAAATCCCGGCAGGGCTGAAGTAACCCTTTCACTTCCTCAGGGAGAAAAGGGCATCGCTCAGAGGGTCACAAAACCCCTGCTCCGTATGGCTGCAGCTGCCACGATGATGATCTAAGGAGGGTTTGTCTCGGGAAAAAGAGAGGAGAGGAGAG
>VZRS01005032.1:215008-273608 GCA_013398055.1 Ifrita kowaldi | reverse complement strand
TAAGGTGCGGGAAGGGAAGGGAAGGTGAGGGAAGGGAAGGGAAGGGAAGGGAAGGGAAGGGAGGGGAAAAGAGCCTGTTTCTCAAGACCTGGTGTTCCCAACACATTTTGTGCTTCCCTGACTGTATGTCTCTCTTTCCTACTCCTGCCCCTCCCATCACCCTTGCTGCACAGTAGCAAGCTGGGTAAACATTAACTACGATAAGAAATGATTAATGAATTATCAATTGCAATCAAATTGCTTAATGCAAAGAGCTGGATGGTAAGGAAAAATACTGGCTGCTGTGTCTTTGTTATTATACTGGAGAGAAGGTGGAGGCAGAGAGCAAGTTAGGAGGCTGCTGCATCTGCCACAGATCCTGAAACACACCCTGTACTCTGGCTATGCCAGGTAAATGCATGGTAAGTTGAGCTGAGATACTCATGCAGAACTCTGTGTTTGGCTTGCAAGTAGTGGTCATGAAGACAGTGCATAAAAAAATCCCATTTTTGCCTATGCAAATGGCAGGGCAGGATCACCCAGAGCCACTGCTCGTGCACAGCTGGGCTGTAGCGGCACGTGCCTGGAGAAGAGCACGGAGGTTCAGGCCTGCTCCACTTTCATCAGCAGTATTTCCAGCTGGCTAATGAACAAATAAACACTCAGAAAGCTTCTCATGAGGTAGTCAAGATATTTTCCCCAAGAAAAGTCAAAGCCTCACGAATATCAAGAGCTGCCCTAACAAGTTCCTCCAAGGGTAAACTGAAACTAAGTGGTGATAAGGTCAATATTTTCCAATGGTGTTGCTTAAAATAACCAGCAAAGTCAATAATAATGAAGACAAGCACTAATTTGGATCACTGAGGTGTAATTTGGAGCATTGAGGTGTAACTACCTGACATGAAACTTTCATGTTTGAAAACACAGGCCTGAACCATTTGCTGGTGGTTAAATAATGGGTAAGGAGCAGACCTGTGCTGGTTTTGGGACCTGACCACTAAAAACAAGGTATGGAAAAGGCTGAAAAAGCATCGTGGGCACAAGAACTAACTCCCTGACAGAGGGCTGTTCCCTGGAAAAGGGCTGGGATCTGTGTTAAAGTTAGAGAAACATGGAAACTCCTCTGTGATCAACGTGCTCCCAGCTGGCTCTGGAAAAGAGAAGTTTGCCACTTGTCCCTTCTCAGTCCCTCTGGAAACACAAGTGCCAGCAGCTCAGCTGCTGACTCCTTTTACATTCGGACATGGATGACATTGAGTGGCGTATCTTTAACAGCTCTTGCTTTTCTAGTTAAGCATTAATGTTTAACGAGATCAGCCTGCAGTTGCTCGTTAGTGTGCAGTGCTCCAGCTAATTAATACATCACTGGGAGAGCCAGTCTGGGAAAGGAGAAAGAGCAAGTGCATTCCTGAGGCATTTCTCAGCCTTTAGAAAAGAAGGGAGGGGGAAAAAAAAAAAAAGAAAATTTGGGCAAAGAGTTCTTCAGAGAGCAGGGATAAAAGGAATTGAGCCCTCCAAATGCTTGTACAGCAATGCTGAGCTGACTTTCTGTGAAGAGGATGTCTCCCACCACGCCACCACCCTCATGATAAAAGATGAGTATGTAACCCACAAGGAGCAGTGCTGGAGATGCAGCTCGAGTGTCACAAAAACACATCAGCCCTGACAGCCACACACATTTTCCAAGCAAGAAGAAATAATCAAACCATCTTCTCGTTCCCCCCATCCCTGCTAATTCCTCTTACCAGCTCACCTCCTGCAATGGGGGTCACAGGGACATCAGGAAAGTCTTGTCAGCACCTGGCTTGAGGCTGCTCCATCACGCTTGGTGGGGCTGATGCCTGCTCAGCAGGCAGGGATATATTTATATTTTTTTAGAAATCATATGAATTGCTGCTAATTCTCACAAATGTAGCAGGTTTCCCATCAATTTTCAATTTATTGCATCTACAGTCCCCGTGCCTGCATCAGGCGATGATTTGTCAGCCTTGCTGCTGAAGATAACATCTTTAAAATGCAACTCCAGTACTTTCTACTATTTCAGAATCCTGCAGGAAAATTGAAAGACCCTTTTGTGCTTACCTCAATTCAAATGTCAGCACAATTTTCAAACCAGGGAAGTACATTTGGAGCTACTGGATGAAAAAAATTTAAAAATCTGAGGTAACTCTTACTTCAAATAGTATCTTAGAGACTGGTGTTAGGGTTTTTTTAATAGCTATTTTAGAATGTAAGAATGGAAAATGTAATTTTCTCTTTCTGCAGGAAAAGACAGCCACATGGTGCAAACTTGCTATTTGTATGTTATACGAAAGATCAGGTGAGGTCATCAGAACCACTAAGCAAAAAGTTTAGTTTTTAAACTTTTGGTCTTGAGAGTGTTGGAAGGAAGCAGAGAAATGGGTCAATATATGTAGTACAGATTTAGGAAGAGGACCCAGCTTTTAAAAGGAATGTGTCTTGAAGCTACTGACATGGAAGAGAGAGTAATTTGGTAGTGAATCACACATGATTTAGGACTAAAAATCATAACTATAAGTAAGCCACTACCAGCAGCATTATAATAGGAGTTGCTAATATTGCTAAATTCCAAATGTTTGAGGGCTGTGGGTCAGGCTCCTTAAAAACACTGAATTAAAATCACACAAATTAGATTCTATTTATGTGCCTTCTGAGGTTCCGGGACTTTATAATTTAAGCCTCATCACTCACTGGTACTGATGCAGAAATAATAAAATAAATTTTAAAAAAGCAGGGTGGGGGGCGAGGAAAATACAAACTGCTGCACACCTCATATCATAACATCCTTAAAAATCACAAGAGTTGGCTATGAGGGTCCCAAATGAAAACTCAACCCATGCAAACCAATTGTTCTTCCACCCCTGGCTCCAGCTGAGTGCTAAGTGGATAACACATGTAGGATGTAAAGATTCAAATGTTGATGCTTGGGCAAACTGAAATGACTAGGGAAAAATAGGAATTTTGGCAGAGCGAGAATGGAAAGATTTTCATTGCTACATATTAAGTGTGGAAACTAAATGGAAACTGTGCTCCACCACCTTTTTCATTACTGTTTAAATGGTTGTGGGTACAAAAGGATAATTTGCTACTGGAGGTGGAGAGAAGGAGGGAAGTGAGAGAAGAAGAGAGGTCCACAGCTCCAATAGAGAACATCTGGGAAGAAAGCTAAATGGATTCTCTAGTACAAGACACCTTCCTCACTCAAGCTCTGCTGTGAGCATCCTTTCCACAGCAGTAAGTAAAACACTGGTGAAGGAAAATTCTAACACTCATTGGACAACTACATCATTCAAGTGAAAAATTTAAGTTAGTTCACTTTTAGTCTTAAATCTCATAGACAAAACCACATATGTACATAAATGTGTTACTGCAAGCTTTGTTTTTAATAGCTATAAGGCCTGAGTTGTTGGAATAACTGGAATCTCTTATCATGATTGCTAATGGATTTCTCCTGGCACCAGTCTCTGAGATTAGGAAGTTTCTCTACTGCCTCTTATCTGATGAGGAACTCAGAGCCAAGCTCTGGGATGACTCAGCAAGGCTGGAGAGAAATAGAGTTCAAGATGCTTTTCAGTGGGACAGCAAAGACCAGATTTAAGCAGGAAACAATTTGGCTCATCATCTAGGGTAGATAAGGAAAAGTGAAAATGAGTACGGAACAAATAACCTCATTATTGTTGCAGAAGAAAAGTAAGGGCCCTTGTTCAACTGAGATGCCACTGCACAAGGTCTGGAGATATACAGGTCGAGACACTTGCAGAAATAGCAATTTCTATTTTGAGTAAATTACTATTTATTTGTAATGCCCAGCAACTAAGTGTAACTTCTGTAACACCCAGATGGTGTTTACATGGGACCAGAATCAGAGACAACACCACTTCTGCCATCAAAACCCAAGTAATTGCCACATTCAGGCTGCTGTTCAGACACTGATAATTTCTAGAATCACTGTACCTGTCCACAGAGTCAGTGACTTTCTCTTCTGCCAATCTGTTGATAATGAATTAACAGCAACAATATGAGTACTGAACAAAGCACAAGAACTTCCATGTGAACCTACGTGCGTTAAAACCCAACAAATAAACAAACCAACAAAATAAAAACCAACAAGACAAATGGATAATTTACTCTTCCAGAAAATTCTTTCACAACGATGCTTTATCATCACTTGGCATCACTGGAACATTAGGGAAAACCTAAACACCTCCCTGGAAGGACACCACTACAACCTGCGGTTGTGTCAACCAACAATGCAACACACAAAGCCTTTGAGTCCTCTCATGTCCTAAAATTGCAACTCTCTTGCTGCCTTCCCTACCAGTTTGGGTTTTTTCCATGATATTGCTGTTGCTGGAACGATCATATAATTCTTAAGGTTGGGCTTTACTTTCAGCTCATGCTGACACAGCCCATTATGCAGAGGGAGTCATAGAATCATTTAGGTCGGGAAAGATCTCTAAGATCGTTGACTCCAAGTGTTAATCCAGCACTGCCAAGGCCACCAGTAACCCATGCTCCCAAGTGCCACATCTACACGGTTTTCAAATCCCTCCAGGGATAGGGGACCCCTCCACTGCCCTTGGCAGCTGTGCCAGGGCTGGGCAACCATTCCAGTGAAGAATTTTTTTCTAATATCTGACCTAAACCTCTCTTGATGTAACTTGAGGTGATTTCTTCTTGCCTTGTCACTTGCTCCCTGGGAGCAGTGACCCCCACCTGGCTACCACCTCCTTTCAGGCAGAGAGCAATGAGCTCTCCCCTGGTCCTTCTTTTCTGCAGGATAAGGACAGCTGGACTGGCACTGCTTCTGGGGAAAGCTTGTGCTGGGGAGGAGTGGAGGCAGCACCCTGGGTAGTGCCCAGCATGCGGGACCACTTCATCTCACAGCTCACCCTCACTTTTGAGGACTGGTGTACAACGGCATACCTGGAATGAGCTTTTTAAAGATTGAAAGATGAAAAAGCAATCCTCTTCCCAAATGATAAAAGTCAGCACAATTTTAGCAGTGCACTGAAAATCCCCCTCCTCTGAAATGAACTCGGCGGGAGTTTGGGGTGCACAGGGGGAGGCTTCAGCTCAAACACTGGGGGTTGCCACAGCCCAAACAATCAAATGAGGGACTTATCATAGGAAGTGACAGGCAACCTCAGCTATAAGAGAGGTCATCAGCTCCATCTAAACACTTTCTTTGAAATATATCTGCAAGGGAATAAAAACAGGATGGCAAATGATTCAAGACTAAATACTCCGACATATCCTGCAATACCCTTTGCACTCTCTTTTTGACTCCAGGAAAAGCCGGGAAGATGAGTAGCAGCTCCGCTTCCGTTCCCTTTCCACCTCCCCTCAAGAAAAGCGACTTTTAACCTTATTATTTATATTACCCTCTCATCTGCAATTAGGCACTGCACAAACACGCGATCTGGGGGAAGTACCTGCCCCAAGGAGCCCACAGATGGGCAGGGGCAGGGGAAGTTTTAGACCGGATGATAACGCCTCTCGCTCTGTGCCGTGAGACAGCGAGTTGTAGGGGCCAGACCTCGGCTGGGTGGCACCGAACCCCTCCTGCGGTGACACGGAGCAGACACGCGCCCATCTCCACGCTGCCGGCAGCATCTGCCCTCGGTGGCTATCGCCCATCTGGCTCCCCAGGCGCGGCAGGTCAAGCACGGAGCGGGTGAGCGCATCCTCTGGCAGCGTCCCTTTCTGCGGGGGTGGATGCAATTAGCCGGAGTCGTTAGAGCCGCCTTCATGCCTTTGTTAGAGCCGCTTTCATGCCTTTGTTAGAGACATCACTCCTCTCATGAAGCCCATTCTGCGCGTGATGGGCTCGCTCTGCTCCATCAGGGTTTTACCAAGGCCAATTGCTCAATGAGGACTCGGTAAAATGAAGACCAAATACAACTTGAGCAGTAGCTCTAAGATTATTTTTTCCCCCCCTCAATTCCAGCCTGTTTTATCGCTCTTCTAATTTCTCCATTTGTAGACATCCATCCTGGGGGTCCACAGGCTGAGAGCCTTTCATCCCTCTGCAGCTAGAAAGCAGAGAGATGTTTATTTTCTTCCTCTATTCTCAGACTTTTAAACCCAAGCTTTTAAACCCAAATGGCTGGAGATTCACACCTCTTCCAGAGTATATCTGAATCCACTAAAAGCTCTTAGGTTTCCTGTCACCCTGCGAACATAAACAAAGTGCACAAACAGCCACACCTCCCCATGGACACTGAAAAAAAACCCCCAAAAAACCCAGAAAGAGCTAAAACTAACATGGAAGACCTTTGGCTAACAGGTTGAGTAACAAACACTCGCACGTGTACACACCCACCCCCCCACCCCCCTCTACCTTGCTGGAGATTCAGTCCCTGCACTGGAATGTGTAATACAAGCACAACAGCTGCCTATAGCACTAATCTAAGGAAAAGGTCAAGGAAAGGTATGTATCCAGCATTCGTTCTGAAATACCCCATAAGGAGAATGTGGTGAGGGTTTGGGTTTTTTTTTTCCTCTCTAATGCCTTTCCCATACTTCTCCGTGGCCTTTTCACATTCATGAAACCGAAAGAATCAAGCAGGATTCCCTCTGGTATTAAAGATCACACTTTCAACAGGGCTGATTTTGAGGTTTTTTTTAAGGAGGAGACATATAACTTGCTCCGGACAGAGCTGCTTAAATATTAAACAGTGGAATGTAGTTGCAGTTTCTACTTGGGAAGGATAGTGGTGGTCTTGAATGAGGAACAGATGAAATTTTTGATGTTTTGAAGTGAAAAGAAACCTGATAATAGATTTGAGTAACAAGGGAAAAATTGCAAATTTTGAAGTTACATTGGAGGAAAAAATCTAGATTGGTGCTGTGCATGGATAACCTTCTCTATGGACACTGCCTCACTCTGAGACAGCATTTATCAAAAACCAGAAGAATTCTCTAAAGGGCAAAACCCTCTAGCAATAATGTTAGAATGTAGCTTTCCCCGTCTTTAATTTCTTTAGGAATGTGAAAGGAAAATAGTAATCTTAATAATTCATGTATTGATAGCAAAATATTTAACTTTGCAACCCTGAGAAGAAAAGAGTAAATTCACAGGAATTACTCAGTGAATTGGCCAAAAAAGGATTCCTTCTCCACCCCTACTATTATTATTTTTTGGTAGTAGATTATTTTTCTAATAAGATTAACTTAACCCTCTTGGCTTCTGTGCAAATGGGTGAGTTCACCTTGCCATAAGCTGTTTCAGTGTGAACAGAGAAAAGAGAGTTCTCAAATTCGTGAAGTATTTTTTTTAAGAAATCTCCTGATGGCTTATTCTTCCTACAAATAGGGACATATTCATTCATTCATTCATTCATTCATTCATTCATTCATATTGACTTATCTCATGATGGAAAGATTCTCAATAAAGGCTGTCTCAGATCCAACCAGTAAAACTTCAAGGAAAAGGTCTTGGAAGAACTTCATGGACTACAAAGCTCTTGCCATGTTATAGAAAAAGAAATGCACACACTGGAGGCTCGAGACTGCTAAAAACTGCTCAGATGGGCTGGGTAAACCTCCCTTGCTCTCCTTTCATCCTTTCTGCATGGCAAACCCGCCCCACTTCTTTTTACTCTTGTCCTGTTGTTGGGGGTGATGCCTTTTCATAGCCCAGCTCTACCAGAAAAAAGCCCCCATTTAGTGCCAAGAGAAATGTAGCAGAGCCCTTCAGGATGAAAGGTAAGAAAAGCAACTTACTCCATCAAGCTAAAGAGCAGTTCTTCCAGAGGAGGCAGGCCATTTGCATGCCATTTGGGTTCACTGGGAGAGATGTCTTCCTTTTTCTCCCATCCCTGCCTCCCAGTCCATGAGTGAACATGGGGCTGAAGAGGAGAGTCTACATTACACTCCAAATGCATTAAGGATCCCAGCACATTGCTATAGGCCTTCAGAATAAACCTGGCAGTGCTTTGAAGTCTGTAAACTGATTCCTAGATAACTGCTTAGAGTTTCTCCCCTCCCCGTGCCCCAAACAGCTTTTCATTTGATGTTCTGGCACAGAGCTAATCTGAGAAAGGATCAGAAACTCGAAGCTATTGACAGTAGTGACAGGAGTGTCTCAGTGTGACAGCTGATTGAGCCCCTCTCACATTTCACTGACAAACTCAATTGCTCCAGTAAATCGAGTGAAAGTCAATACAGGCATCTCCTCCTCAAGCTCTGGGTACATCCTCCCCTCCCTGAGCCTTCCTGGGGGCCCCTTGTTGCTGCCATCACTGTAGGACCCGAATGAGAACTCATCCCTGTGTGAAATGAAGACAGGGACTTGCAACTGAGGGTTTGGGGTTTTGAGGGCAGCAATGCAGTCTTTACCCTACTGGTATAAAGCTTGGTTTATCTTACTTCTTCCCCTTCACCATTTTCCTTTTTTTTTGGTTTTTTTTTAGTAGAGACATCTCCTGGAAAATCGAATTTCATCTTAAGTGCTTAGCCCAGGCAGACACCGTAACAGCCAGGCAATGTTGGAGGTGCTGGAGTGTGTTGTCTGCATGTCCAGCCCTCCCCAAGCAATGCCCATATGGCAGTGCACATTGGGGTTAAAAACAGGAAATACAGGTCTGCTTCTGCTGGCTTTTTCTGCTGTAAATCAGCAATAAAGGCCAGCTGCAAGGAGTAAAATCTTATAAAGGTAGAGGAGGTGGGAGAAGAGGCTCAAGCCTGTTGCAGATGGCAACCTTGTGTTAGCTGTGAGTAACCAGGCAATTAAATCAGTGACTTAACAGGCTTTTTCCACACTTCAATTGTGAAGCAGGGGTGTCTGTGTCCCAGAGCAAGCAAACCACAAAGCAGACTTAGCAACATGCATGGGGAACCTGAATTTTCACAGAACAAGGCACAGGGAGATGGGGTACATGGTGAGGAACATATGCAGGCTACTGTTTGCAAATGGAAATCAAATAGGCTGACATTACCAATAATGAAGTGTGAGGTTGGCGTGGTTTCTCTCTCAGATTTCAGCACAGTTTATTTTTATAGAGGCAGCTTCCTCGTGCAAAGTGTTGGCAAACAGGCTGCTGGCAGGGAGGTGGGGAGAGGGGCTGCAGGACTGACAAGGCTTCTCGGGGAGGACACAGGACATCCCCCACCTGCTGTGATGGAGCAGCGAGCAGCAGAGATGGAGCTCCAAGAGAAAAAAAGTGACATTTCATAGACACAAATGGCCCAGATACTGATCTTGGTTGGTGAGAGGAGTAAGGGAAGACGAAGGAGCAGAAAGGAGGAGAAAGCAAAATGGTGCTGAGCAGGTATCAGGTGCTGAGAAGGCAAGGGTTAAACATGACAAGCTCAAAGACAGAGCTGGCCAAACAAATTAGCAGGCTCTCTGTTGCATGAAGTCATAAGAAGAAGTAACCAAAGACACCCCTACCTAAATATACTCCCCTGTCCCCAGATTGTTAGAGCACGCCAAGCTTTGCCTCTCCTTACCCCATCCAGCAAACAGCTGAGGACACAAAAGCTACCCTGTCCCGCCTGCCTCAACAAGAAATCAACTTAAACATTACAACACCTCCATCCCAGAGTTATGCTCTGATGCCAGGATCAACACACAGATGGTCTGCCCGCCCTGCTCCCACCGCTGCTCCCTGGCAGCTCAGCACCTTGGAGCTGGAGCATCCTGCAGGCTTCCCTGCCTCCTGGCTCTGCATGGACACGTGTGCGCCCAACCAAATGACCTCATCTGGACTGGATTGAGCCTTCCAAGTCAAAATAAATACAGCACATAGGAACTGGCAATGATTTTCAAAGATTTAAGTTGGGTCCTTCTCAATTTTCACTCAACACTTTATACATTTTTTTTTCTGCTACAAAATAGGGGCATTTTATATTCCCTGCTCCAATACATATTTTATAAACCTGCCTCTTATGCAGTTAATATTTTGGTTCCAAAGTTAACTGGTTAAAACACATATTAATAGATTTGGCGTGGAAAAAAAGAAAAAAGAAGAAGAAAAAAAGGCAGGTGAAAGAAATGCTGGGGGAAGAAAAATAGCAGCGGTGTTTGGAATGGCTCTGGAGCCAAGACAGCAAACCTGGTCTTTTTAATGGGACCACCCAAGTGAGAAAGACCTTAAGCTCTTACTCACGTGTGTTATGTTCACTGCAGTGTAATTCAAAGTCCAGAGGGGAGTTAGAAAAAGTAATAGTGGGGTTTATTAAGGGCTTAGCAGATGAGACAAAGTGCTGGGTTCTCACCAAAGGCTGTTCCCAAATTTGCCAGCAGAATATAGTGTGATATCAAGTCTGGTTCAACAAACACAGGAGCAGGAAGACTGTGCTGCTGCCCCAACCTGTCACTGACTTCCTGGGCTTTGCAGAAGTCAAGCATGGTTCAGCAGCTTCTCCTGAACCTACGTGTTGGGATTTTTCCAGAGGTGAGTAGCATTGCCTCCTCATATTTCTGAGATCCAAACCAAAGAAAACCCCATCAAACCCCAGCACCCCTTCTGAAGGCTTCTAAAGAGAACAGCATTTGTGGTTGTGGTGTTTTCTCCAAATAACAACCTATACAGCAATCCTTCCTTATTTAAAAATAATTACTTAATTCAACACCAAACCTTTATGTGTTGTTAATTGTTCAGTTGGATTGGCTGAGTCAGGTCTAAGGTTCATTTCCAGGTCATAATTAAAAATATCACCAGTGAGGGAAATGTTTATGATGCTATACGTGCCAAGATATAACAAACCAAGAAGTAATAAAGGAAAGAGAAGTTTAGAGAGCCACTTAAAATAGGAGAAGTGACTGGAGATAGAACAGATCTCCCAGCAATGGCAAGGCCGAGCTCTTAGATTACTGCCCCTATTGCTTTCTCCAGCCCAGCTGAAACACTCCCATCAGCAAAATCCTGTCATTAGATTTAGTGATGGCATCTGCAAGGACAGAGCAATAGTCTTGTGCAGGATTGGCTGTATCAGTGCCCCTTCTCTCCGGGATTACACTGTTTGTATCCTAGCCTCTAGGAAAGAGGATGATTGATGTACCACAGTAGAGGAAGGAGAAGGGGGACTATTGGGAGGGGCAGAAGATGGTGAAATCTGGTGCCCAACATGAAACATTTAAGCCCTAAACTTCTGTGGGGATATGATCCTACCCTGCAGTGTTGCTATTTTTTTGCCACAGAATTAAAAAGAAGAAGTTTTCCTGGTGTCACTGCAGGCCACAGAGGATAAATCCAAATGACAGAGCTTAAGTTATGAATATGGGGAATTAGAGATGAGAAGTAAAGCAGCTTATAATGACTCTCCCTTCTGCTCTTTGGATCACAAGCTTCAGTACTGATTTTGAAATGCCCTGTCTTCATCCTAGCAGTTTCTTGAAAATGCAGCTTGAGAGTTTCTTCACCTTGAAGCCTCTTCAGCGTGATTTGATAATGATAAAAAGAGATTATAAAAGCTTTTGCAGGCTGTTATTCATCAGGTATTATGATATTCATTCATTCCCTTGTTTTCTAAGCACAACCACTGACCTGCTGGGAGGATGTTGAGAGAGATTTCAATTAATTTCCTTATGAAGATAGCCAGTGTTCAACACTCCTTCCATTCCCAAGAGTGTCAGTGCAGGGAGACATGGGTGTCTTGACAATACCTCACCCAGTCAGTCTTCCGAGGTCAAACCACAGGAGTGGCCTGCAAAAACCCTACAACTCCGAACTTTCAGCACCAGGTAATGCAAAGTTGGTGGAAAGTGGTTACCACCTCCTTGTCATCTTGTTCACAAAGATATTCAGGCAGCCTCAGGAGACTCACACAAGTCTTGCCCCACAACACAATAGACAGCACAAGTATCCATATCCAAATGGAAACTTTCGATTTCCCATGACCAACACATCACACGGCAAAAGATCGAGCAGCTCAGTGAGTCCTGAGGAGCACATAGGGGTGGGAAAGTTAATTTTGTCATCTATTCCGACTCCAGCTTTGAGGTGAGGCAAACACATTTCCCACACAGCTGCAAAACATTTTCAGCTCTTTTTAAAGGGCTTAACATCAACTACCAAAGTAGCAGAGATGGGCGTCTTTGGTGGGACAAAACACTGAGCCACATCCCTCATAGCTTATTCTATTTGCTCTCAGTGTTGTGCTGGTGGAGTATAACTCGTTCCAGCAAGGGAGTGAAATAACTGCTCTGTCAAATAACTCACCTCCTTGGAGAGATAAAGCTGAGATGGAAAACTAAGGTGAAATAACTTGGCTAAGTTTGTACACAAGATCAGTGCTGGAGAATGAGAGCCAATTTCCTGGCCTCCAACTCCAATACTCAGCTGCTAGCTGATCCTGCTGTCCTCCAAAAAGGAACTTCACTACTCGAGGACGGACAGTGAGGTTTCCCGTGGATTTTCACTTTCCTCTCTGTCTTTTTCCTCAACAAAAGAAAAGCCATTAATATTCAATCATTCCTGCATGTAAGATGCAGTTGTTAAAATGGTTTTGCTCTTAACAGCCTCCAGTTGTAGACTAAATTGATGACACTTAAAACATGCCCAGGAGCCATAGCAGAATTATTCTATTACAGCAGTGCCTTAGTAATGTTGTGTTAGTTAAGGTTATGTTGGCTGGTTCTGAGGGCTTATAACCCAGCTGTGAATATATTCTCCAGGCTGGGACCAGTTGCCAAGGGGATTTAGTCCTGCAGCGAATCATATGGCCTTTTGGGTTGTTTTTTTTCTTTTCCCACTACTTTAGATCACAATTTTGTCTGTTTCTTTTTAAGATACAACATAAAAAGAAAAAGAATAAAACATCCTTCTGTCATGAGGCTAGCAGGAGCTGTACTATATTCCAAGGTAGAGTTAACCCACCTCAGGCAAGCCCTACCCCACGCTAATATCCAAGTACTCTCCGGTCTTTAACATGAAGGATATCAGTGCTGCTTTCACTGCTCTCTTTATAAGAGAGCTGAGGTTTTGCAGGAATTAAATCACGACTGGTTGTGTGGGAAACCTGTGGCAGGCTGAGCATCTCTGAAGGGTGAGCTGACTCCATAGGTTTTCTATATAGCACTGTACCTCTTCTTTTTCCACCTGCTTTAAAGACCTTCAAACTACAGCTTGAATGATTTCTCCCCTGCACGAGGGATTTTTTTTTTCCCTTCTACAAAGACCGCTTTGGTTACATTTCTATTTGACAGAGCCTTCTGAGTGGTTTCCAGGAGGTAATGTTTTAAGAACTGATTTTGACCTATAAAAAGAGACTTTAAACCAGAGGTACATATGTATCTACTGTCACTTACCAAACCAGACTCATATGCAAGAACAAGAAACCCACGAAGTGGGATGTAGTAGGGAGTAAAAAAATATAAGGAGCAAAGGCCTATTTAGATGGAGCAATGCAAAAATGTTCCTGTCACCATGGTCAACCCAACAGCAGAACAAGCTCCCCAAGAGCCTGAGCTGATGGAAAATTTAGCTGAATACATTTTCCATGTATAACCAGCGTCAGAACCAAATATTTGCTGAATGCAGAACAAACATATTGGGTACAGTTCCAGACAGATGACCTGCTGAAATATAGGACCTGAATTTCATTGTCTTGACATTGACTCTGGTGCAATGTCAGTAAAAGGAGGGTGCAACTTGCCACCATCCTGCTTGGCTTGCATTTTGCACCCATGCTGACTGAGACAGGCGAGAAGTGCTCCACAAAGCTTCGAGCACAACACTCCAACCAACAGGCAGGTCCTTCTCTCCATCTGCCACCCTCCACAAAGCCTCGGCACTTCCCTTGCACCTCGCAGCTCTCAGCAGCTCTGAGCAGGCCGCTCAGTTTGCATGAACCTCAGAGGAGATGGGATCTGGATTCACGTGGCATCTGTCATCTAAAAGGTGGCTGACTGGGTCTGACCCTGCCAGGGTGTCTTCACATGCTGGCATCTGCTAAGGGGAAATGGGAACAGGACAGAGTGTGAAAGGCAGCAAAGGTGGGGCCGTTCAGCCTGGAGAAGAGAAGGTTTTGTGGAGACCTCATAGCAACATTTCAGTATGTGAAGGGGGATTAGAGGAAGGCTGGACAGGGACTCCTCATCAGGAACTGCAGTGATAGGACAAGGAGTAAAGGGTACAAGTTGTAAGAGGAGAAATTTAGGTTAGATATTAAGAAGAAAATTTTTACTGTGAGGGTGGTGAGACACTGGCACAGGTTGCCCAGGGAGGTTGTGGATGTCCCAGCCCTGGCAGTGCCCAAAGCCGTGTTGGATAAGGCCTTGAGCAACCTGGTCTAGTGGGATATGTCCCTGACCATGGCAGGGAGAGGCTGTGTCTAGATGGTCTTTAAGATCCATTCCAACCCCTTAACATTCTATGATTCTGTGATTCCATGAAAGGCAGCCAGAATATCAGAGAATAGTAAAGAAAAGCCCTTCCTATATCATTATCAAATGGACAAATCCAAATCTTCACCCAGGCCTTTTCCTCATCCATCTATATGTTGTTCCTGCCCTGACTGAGTCTCCTGACAGCAGATAATATGCTAAGGCAGAGGGTATGGGATCACTCTTTCCCTCCCCATCCATGAAGAGAGATCAGTGAAAACAACAGAATAGTTATTAATGTTCTCTGGGATTTCAGAGCCTAAGTTCCTTGAGACAGCATTTTCGTTGGCTGCTTTAGCTCTCTTTTAACACACTGGTGTTAAAAATTTTAAACACTGGTGCGTGTTTGCCTTTGAGAAGTATAAATGACCCTTTCAAATGCAGCATTTGAGGCTGAGGATGACAATTGGTAACAATAATATTTTTCATGTGTGCAACACTTTTCATTCAGAGGGCTCTCAAATTGCTTTTTTGAAACAGTATGGCTTCCCTTCATCCACCACCAAAATGAACCTACCTCCAAGGTGGAACAAAGGACCCATCAATGCAAGGTGGCAGTGCACTGCAATTTAGGGCAGGAAGTCAAGAAGGATATGTCCCACTGAAGGCAGAGGGTCAAGTAAAGCTGGCAGAAAGCATATCCTGAGTGAGAGGCTGGACAAAACATCATCACCAGCTCCAGCTCAGGAGGGGAAGTGCCATGGGATCATCGCTCACTAGAAAAGGTCAGAGCCCCAATCTTTATGTCCTGAACAGGGCAGGGCATTGTGTTAATGCACACATTCAGAAGCACCTCAAAAGAAAAAGAAAAAAGGCAATTTGCTGACTGCACTACTGAATCCTTTGCTGCAAAAAAGGCACTATGAGTGTTTTGGTCTCCCTTTTCCTGCAGAAAGGAAAGGTTCTATTGAACTTCAGTCTACACTGTGTTACATTTCACAGGAAGCCCAACCCACTCCGAAATTAATACGAGCAGTAAGAGGAGAGCACAAGGTGGAAAACCCTTGAAGTGAGTTCAAAACTATTCATAAAATGAGTGAGAAAAGGAAATAAGTGATTATAAAAGGTCATTAGAAATGTCAGCTTACCAATGGCATTGTGTGAAGGGAGGTGTAACCCACTGCAAGCCAAACCTACTACAGCTGAACTTGCAAAGGACACCCATAACCTCAGTCTCTTTTGCTCAGAGGTTTACATTTGGAAAGTTTCTTTCACAATACTATCCCTCCAAAACTTACACAAATCCAAAGAATGGGGGCTTACCTGCCCAGCTTCCACCTCACAGCTGCTTCAATCCCTCCCAAAAGATGAGTGAAACTAAAAAAAATTTCCCAGCCACCAGGAATGCAGATGCTCAGCACCAGACCCAGCAATTACCAGGACACAACTGCTGCATGAAATTGGGAGGTCCAGAGAAAAGGCATCTGAGGAATCTGTTGTTCAAACTCCTCTTGTCCCCATACAGATCTCACTGAGAGGATTCCAGCTTTTAGAAAATATTTCTGAGATTAAATTTTCTTTTCTTTCAGAGCACCACCGTCAGCAAGTGAATGGAAAAGCAAAGGTGATCCATCTTGCTAAGTCCAACCCCTGTATCACAGTGGGGGAAGCACTCTGATGTGGCAGGAGGAACAAGATGCACAAGTATTCTATGAGTATTTTGAAAGTTGAAAATTTAATTGGTTAGATGAGCATAATGATATAGGTATAAGGATTGCTTTTAATAGGCACCAGTGCCAAAAGGGATGTGTTTATACCAGTGGTGCTATATATAACACTTCTATGAGTTCTCAGAGGATTCTAGGACACTTTCCTATAGTTCCAAGTTCTTTGTATGATCTCCTACACTGCTTTATTCAATTAACAAACTGTTTTTAAGAGCACTTTACTGCCCAGACGCCTCAGACATTTAACAGCCTCTCTCTTTGAATTATACTTTTTTTTAAAGCTCTTTATAACCTGTGCTGAATTCAATGATTTTTTTCAAGCAGAGATTCAAACTCTGCCATAAACGTGGGCACAGGAGACAGTAGACAACATACCTTCACTCCCCCAATTCTCTCGTCCTGCTTCATTCTACCCATGTAATTCCAAGTTAGCCAGTGCTTTCATTCATTTTTATTACTCTTATTGCTTTTAGCAGAGAGAAACATTAACTGAAGGGGTGTAATCCAGATTGGCTCAGACGAAGTACAGGAGCCTTTGCAGTCCTTCATTTTGTGCCTCAGTGCATTTCTTGCTAACAAGTGGAAGAATGCAAGGGAGAGCCAGCAAGGCTAAGGCAGATTCTCCAAAATTTGGTCTCAGTTCTCAACTACACCCTCGGCAGATATTGCAGTGCTGTCTGCCAAAGGATCTTAGCTCTGACACAATTCAGGCCAGGCCAGTTTGCTGTTTAAAGAGGTGGGTTTATTAATACACTTTTTACCCTTCTCCCCTACAAACTCCCACCCTGTTTTCTTAAGATGGGAAATTATCAGTAGCCCTGAACACATAAAATTTGACAGCAGTCTACTAGACAATTTGTATTGGTCCCTTCATCTTTGCTGTTACTTTTATTCTTCTATAAATTCCTCCAACCATTACACAGTGTTATTCCCACAAGTTTTGGCAAAGATCAAAATAGTGTGGCAGGTTTGCTCCAATTTTCTGCTACTACCAGCCAGGTAATGAAGAGCTAGATGGAAACAAAAGATGTTTTTCTTTCCTCTTCTCTCCTAAAGGATTTTGTCCTGGAATTCCACAAGTCAGTGAAAACATTTTAAAAAGTAATTAGGGTGGAATCTGTGGGGTGGGAAGTTTGTGGAGATTGGTTTCAATCCAGTACTTAAGACATTGTGCTTTTGCTGAAACAATGACAACATCAATGGATAGCTCTGTCTCACCTTCTTAAAAAGAATCTATAACTGCTAGGGAAACCAGAGTAATTATGAATTAAACTACTGTTTACTCTCAGCAGATCTCTGGTGACAGAAAGCTCTGTACTGACACACACATGTATCTATATAAATCTGCAAACCCCAGTCCAGGGACTTGGAGAGAAAAGTTTGACTTCTCTACAACTGTTTTGCACAAGATGAACATCACTGCTTGCCTCACCTCAAGAGCACAATGTTTCCTCAAGAAATACAGAAGTCCTCAAAAACGGTGCTTGATTTAGGCTCTGCTTGGTACAACTGGAGTCCCAGGGAGCTAAACTCCTAGTTAGTCTTGCGAGTGGTTGAAATCTGCTGCAACCAGGATCTTAAAATGGACCTTAAAATCTTATCCTTGCAAAGCCTGCATATGTGTTAGATTATACGGGAATCTACTTCAGTTTAAAAAAGAAAAAAAAATCAGTAGACAAACAAAAAAAGCGTGAGCTAGATTATTTAATCCCTAACACTGAATTCAACCTTTGGAAAGAGTCAAAATCTCGTTGGACTTCAGGGGAAAGGAGGACACTCAGATGAGGCTGAAGCAGCCCGCAGGGGAAGCTGCCTATTTCATTTCTGGAACATGGGCCATGTGCATCTATTTTTAGCTTTGAACTGAGTTCCTCTGCCTCCTGCCAGAAGTCCTGAGCCCCGTGCTGGTACAACGAAAGCAGTGGCTCAGCCATTCTCTAATAGCTTTTACTTCTTAATAAAGAGCAGCACTTAGGCAAAGGATGAGGTTACTGTCGGAGGGGTCATGATTAATAATGATTAATCTGATCCTTGCCAACATGAACTGGATCCACCATTCACTAAATAATTACTCTGCAGCATGGATACCATTTCCAGAGGAGGCATACATTTGTCATATTAAAACCAAAACCAAACACACAGAAGGAAAAGGGGATCTGACTTCTCAGTAACACTTGATATCACAGGAACCACCAGAAAAGTTAAGCAAAGAGGAAAAAAAAAAAAAAATAAAAAAGCCCCTACAACAACAGCAGCAAATCAAAGGATAAGAGCAGTTAAACACTGACGAGTCACCCACCTTTTGGGAGAAGCAATGGAAAGCAAATAAAGCTAAACCTTCAGAGGGCAGAGCTGCACGTGCTGAGGATATGGAACACTCTGCTACTTCTGGCTCTTAACCTTATGCATAACTCTAATATGCACATTATTTGCCCACCCACACATTTCCCTCCTGTTCTTAAATTACATTTTTGTTTTCCTCAGAAAGAACACAAATGAAATTGCTTCCTGGGAAACATCTTTCCTTCTTTGTGTTAGCATGCTACTTGGCACAAGGAAATCCTAGCCCAGGATTGCCATTCTTAAACAACAATGCACCTCAAATCATAAGCAACATTATAACTTTATAGCATTATGGGGAGGCATAAACTAATGGGAATCTAGTAAGCTCTCCGAAGGGCACATATGAACCTTGCAATTACAGCAGGATACTTGTGGTGCAGAGACTTGGTTCTGGGCCTCAGAGAACGGATAAATTTTACTCCCACAAAACACACAAACAACAGGCAACAGTGCCAAAGGCAGACAAGGACATGGGGGTTTTACTGGCAAGAGCTGGTCTTATCTGGGGACTCCTTTCAGTCATCCTGCTTCACTGACCCAAGACTTGCTCGAGACCATCCATGGGGGATGCTACTCTAGTTCTTCATTACACTCAGCTCTTTGAGGATTTCAAAGCTTTTGTGGGATTTTTATTGCGCTTTTTACCCTTCCACGTCATCATGCAGGGTTTGACTTAGACTGGGAGGCCACAGAGCACAGGCCACCCATCCTTCTGGTCTGGTGCAAATCCAACAGGAAGGTTGGGTTCCTTGTGCCTGTTGTGAAAACCCAGCCCCATGTGAGCCTGTTTGGACTTCTGCCCTTGCCAGGTCCAGATTTTACACGCTGGTGACTTGCACCATGGAAAATACCATGCAGAGAGTTGGTGTCTTTGACTGCCAAACTCAGGGAACCAGAGCTCAGGTCAAGGAAGTGACATTGCTTCTGGAGGCATCCTGGAGAATCACAGAATTACAGAATATTCTGAGCTGGAAGGGACCCACTAAGATCATCGAGTTCAGCTCTTAGCCCTGCACAGACACCCCAACAATCCCAGCCTGTGCATCCCTGAGAGCGTTGTCCAGACACCTCTGGAGCTCTGGCAGCCTTGGGGCCGTGCCCATTCCCTGGGGATCCTGGGCAGTGCCCAGCACCCTCTGGGGGAAGAACCTTTCCCTGATCTCCAACTTAAACCTCCTCTGATTCAGCTTCATGCTGTTTCCTCAAGTCCTGTCTGGTCACAAGAGTGAAGAGATCAGTATCTGCCCCTCCTCTTCCCCTCACATGCAAGTTGTAACTGCAGTGAGGTCTCCCCTCAGTCTCCTCTTCTCCAAGCTGAAGTAAGAAATGTCAGTATACTAAACCCTTGGCAATGAGATTATGATTTGGTTCTGCTGGGGATTTTTCCTAATGGGGCAGTGTGTTTAGGACTTTTTGCCAGTTTCCAAGTTGACTTGAAGGCATGAAAGAAAAATAAACTCCTTGCAAAGCATCACCTTTCACAAAAGTTTCAGCCAAAAAGTAGTTGGTGACTTCAAAACCAAAATTTTAAATAGCTAATGGTATAAAACCCACATACCTATTTATGTGTACATTCATGAAAATGAATGTAATGCAAATGAAAACTTAGTTGCATATTCACAAAACTTTACAGAGGCAGAAGAGTGAAACACAAAGCAAGGACAGAAAACAAAACAAAACAAAACAAAAGGCCCCAACAGCAATAACAATAATAAAGGTAAATCTTTAAAATCTGAGACAGGGTGCAGGAGCTGGGGGTAGAGCTCTGCAAACAAAACTAAATCCAGTGCACTGTTTTTCCCCTTCACAAAGTGAAACAAGCTGTCCCTAAAATAATTCTTCCCTGGTTTTCTGGCAATTAGTGTCCTGAAGGATTAGCCCACAATCATCGGCAAGTGTTTGCCTTTCCCAGCCGATGTCACCATAGAAGTCTGTGTTTATCTACAAGGCCCAGGGGATAATTTATAAGCTGAGCTGAGGTCCTGCATTCACAGACAAATGTTCCACACTGCCACCCACCCTCCTGTCCCAGTTTCCTCCCCATCTACCTCCTATCCCCTGAAATATAGACAGGACCCTGCCAGGGGCAGCACGAATGAGCTTTGCAGCCTCTGAAGCAAGCGCTTGCCCAATAGTTTATGTTGATACAGCAAATGAAGAGGTGCTGATATGGTCGACACATCATCAGGCACCAAAAATTAGATCTCAGAAAGTAACTGAATGCAAAAAATATTTTATCACTGTTCCAGAAAACATCAAAGAGAATGAGATGGTTCTTTCCCCCTCTGAAAACTGTTGCTTACACTCTTATTAAAATAGTGCCATTTGGGAGTTTTAGGTCTACTACCCAGGGTTTGTTAGAGATAGTGCTTTGTAAAACCCCTCTGCAGTCAAGGTGTTCCCACTTTGTTTCTAATCTATAGTACCAGTGGTTTAACAGTGTTCTGGTCCCCTTGCAAACGAAAAGTGATTCAACCAGAGTACATCAAAATGTAAAAGACTAAGATTGGTGAGAATGTTTATTTTTAAATTAATTTTCCCGTGGTGTGTTAGAACCTCAACATGAGAATATTAAGGTTGCATTCAAGAGAATGGGAAGCTAGCATTTTAAAGAAAAGTAATATGAATCCTTGTCTTGATGATAAACTGACAATATAGCTGATGACACCTAATTTGTTATTTTGAAAATAGTAATAAAATACTCAAGCAAAACAAAGCAAATCAATGAAAAACTCAATTCTACAAAGAACTCTTAAGTGTGACATTCCTCACAACAGAGAATACTGCAGAATACACAGAGGGATGGATAGGTTTATAGATAAGGTAGATCTGTTCTCAGATTTCAGACACCAACAAAACGAGGGTTAGAGACACTATTATCAATTAAAGTTGATGAACATGCCTGTTGAAGATAAAGAAGACTTTTCTTTCTGAGAATTCATCTCTTTTCCCTTCAGCACACTATCAGGAGTTTCTGGAACTTCATGGACACTGAATCTGCCTCAGGTCTGTACCTGGTCACAGGTTGTCCACAAGGCACATTAGAGAGCAAAGGTATTTGATATTTGAGACCAACTGCTTCACTTTGCCACATTTAACATTGGGTGACCTAATTTCACAGAATGTTTGCGCTCAAATCAAATTTTGTTTCATCTTTGGAAAGAATGATCTCCAGATTCAAATTTATCTTTAGCTTTAACAAAGCTTTTTAACAAAGACAGGAGGCCATAAGAACTAAAAACTTTTGGAAAGGATGAACTTGTCTAATCTGAATAAGTGCCAAGTGGTAGGGGGGAGGAAGAGACCACCAGCTGGCTGTTATTCCAAGCATAGTCCATCTCACTTGCAATTACTGAACCCTACCAACCATCCCACCAATGTCAAATTGACCAGTTTTAGAATAAGAGGCCATTCATTCCCAGTAATGAATATTGAAACCTGGCCATTGGTTTGTGAACAACTTTTTACATGTCTGTCTTGAGGAACCCCAACAAAGAATGTCCTTGTGATGGTGTCACTTCAGAACAAAAGTGTGCAATGAACTACCACCCATCCAGGCAGCTACAGTAGGAGACCAAAGGTTGCATGCATTTAGCCAGCAAGGAAATGCAATATTCTTTAAGGAAAGGCATTGCCTGGAGTGGAGTTTTATAAAGAAACAGAATTCATGAATAAATAAACCAGATGGGACTAAGCCAGGCTAGGGCATTAACTTCTCCTAGTGCAATGAATCCCCGATCTTGCTTGAGGGTTTTTCTACAAATAACAAACACAAAAACATTAATGTTGTACCATTGTCAATCATGCCAAGGACTCTGTTTGTGTCCAGGAATTCTGATATGCAACAACACAGATCAAATCCACCAGATGTTAAGATATTCTTAGATTTCACCAGTTAGGGTACATATTGACTGACCTGATCTGAGTCTTTTGCTTGAGAATTTTTCCCTTTTCTGCAACCACAACTCATAAGCAGTTTTGCATCTCCAATGACTTTTCCCTACAAGAGATAAGGAAGGAAAAACATCAGCACAAACCGAATCATTGAAGACCAAGAGGCTTGTATTTATGGTCAGGAGCAGGGGAAGAAAGGGCGTTAGGGAAGCCTGTGGACTCTTCCTGCTTTGCTGAGAGGTTCTCTTTCACAGAGGGTTAGCTCTGAAGCTGCCAAGAAGGCTTCCCCAAAGGATAATATCACAGCATTAGGGAAGTCACACTGAGACAGAAGGAAAGCAAGGTACGTGGAAAAAGACAGTGGGAAAGAAAAGCTGGAAAGAAACACGTTATTTTAACCCATGGTTTTCACACAATTGCATGGACAGGAGCAAGTCTAGAAGGCTCAGACAGTACAAGTACCAAACTGCAGTGACATGAGGAAAAGCTCATACATTACCTTTTCTGTTCATTTTTACTGAGTTAATGCCTACTTGTTTTTAATGCGCCCAGATTTGGTGAAATAAAGTCTCCAGCAGTGACTTACTCTCAGTAGAACAGTGGGTCCACGTCACTCCTGGTAAGCCCATGCCAGGAATCCAAGAGCCCACCCTCACCTAACACTGGTGGCACAGCCCCTGCACTGTCTATGACACAGAGTCACGGAGTGTTTGGGTTGGAAGGGACCTTAGAGATCACCCAGCTTCACCCCCTGCCACGGGCAGGGACATATTCCCCTAGACAGGTTGCTCCAAGCTCCATCCAACCTGGCCTTGGACACATCCAGGGATGGATGCTCAGGCCAGCAGAGATTTGCAAAGAAAGAGAGTCCATTCACTCTCCTTTTACCTGTAACCAGCAGTTTGAGAGAGAGGCTGAGCTCAGACACCTTTATATTTGTTGAAAACCCATCAGACTGACTGTGATCCAAGCAGCAAGGTTCCTCTTGTTAACAGGGTTGTTTTCTGGGGATTATTTGAGTCACTTTGGAAAGTATTTTTATTCCTTGCCAAACCTGGACAAGGTTTGATAAATCACCATGGAAGAAAGGAGTTGGGATTCCAGGTTTGGTCAAAATGCTGCTTGAATTTAAACTGCATGGAGTCAAAACCAGCCAGTGGAGTCCCCACAAATGTATCACAATTACTTTTTTTTCCACAGGCATGCTCACAAAGACATTGGCTACTTTCAGACTTTTGCTATCTACAGTTGTAAAATAAACACTCTTGGCATTTGCTGGGGAACAGAGGGAGAATCTGCTCGTGTGCAGCCGTGAACAGTCACAAGATTCAGATGGATAAATTTATACAGAAAAGGAGATCCCAACACAGCTAGTGAGTTTAGCCAAGTGGAAGTGCTCTGCCCTGAATGATGAGGAAGGGAAAGGGCACAATTAAAAGGAATTGCAGCTATTGCTCAATGTCAGAGCACAGCAGAGAGATGACCTTTGGTGGCAGGAATTACAAACAAGCAGATAAACTTTTGGTCACCTTGGGAGAGCCTGCAACCTGCCAGGTGTGGGGACATCTCTTACTTGGTGAGCTCAGCATCTCACAAGTCCCAGCAAGGTCAGACAATGTGCAGAAATCATCTTTTTCACTCCTTCCAAAAGACAAGCTGGGAAAAAACTAAGACACTGGAAAGGCTGCACTGACATCTAATCTGATAACTATCCAAAATGCCTCATGTTTGGGCTGCTGATTACAACCTGTCAAACTCTGAGGTTTGCAGGAGACTACTTCCAACTGGCATCCTCTGCCTGTGACTCCCATCTGTAAAAGGTGTTTTACTCTTGCCCCACCACTACAGTCCTTCAACAACTAGTCTGTAAACTGTTAAAGTCAAAAATTATTTCCCAGAAATAAGTGATTAAACTAGAAGTTAAAGCAAGTTTATTAAAATACTGTGCTAGAGACAGGAAACTGAGGCACAGGGAGACACTCCTTTGTTTAACCGCAGAACACCTTCTAGACATCCCACAGTATATGAGACAAGTTGGAGCTATAAAAGGACCTAGGAGAGAGTCACACATTTCTCGAAAGGCCACTGGATACCTTGGGTTGGCTACAGCATTAACATGTGTTGTAAGCATAACTCGTGGTTAGGAAACAACATCCGCTTATATCGCCTTGATGGTCAGCTTGTCCCGCTGCCCTCTGCAAAATCGTTACATTGAAAAGATAATCCCACCCTTTTTTATACACAAGCTGAGGAAAAAACCTCCCACTTTTAGACCCTTCTATGGCTCTAATGCCACCTGAGCTCAAGGGAAACCATGGCCATGTTCTTCTGTCCAAATGGGAGTATCACCAGTTTTATTGAACACAGAGAAATCACAAGATGTTGCCCATAACGACCTGGAAAACCAAGAGCACAAGGGAAATATGGACCCAAAACATGAGAGTTTTTTTCTTTTCCTCTGACAGTACAGGAATGAAGGGTCTCTTCCATTCCCTAAGAAAAAAACCAAATGCAAGCAATGCACTGGATAAATAACCCCACCTCCTTTTCCAGCTGCAGAT
Source organism: Ifrita kowaldi (assembly GCA_013398055.1). Taxonomy (NCBI): domain Eukaryota; kingdom Metazoa; phylum Chordata; class Aves; order Passeriformes; family Cinclosomatidae; genus Ifrita; species Ifrita kowaldi. The sequence goes on along the minus strand of VZRS01005032.1, from coordinate 248,808 downwards.
GCTCCTCTCCTAATGTGTATTGGATGAACGAGCTACTATCTCCACCTTATTTTAGGAAAGCTTCTTATGAGCAGATGCTTAATTTGCAGATAGGTGTCTAACATTAGGCAGCTAAGTTGAAAGGCAAAAGGAAAAAAAAAGCATATGGACAACATTTGCAGCCAGTCGCAACTCTGTTCCAGAGCAGATGGAGGCCTTGTCATTCAGGGGTTTCCTCACACACACTAAGCAGTTCAGTGGGGATAGAGAAAGGGGCTTCTGTTTGGATGCTTCTGTCTGGAACCAGATTAGAGGAAAGCACGCTTTTCCACAGCACACGCCTTGTGTTACATTAAACATGCATGTGCAACTTCAGCTTTTATTCAGCGATCTGAAACAGAGCCCTCCAGGGTGCTAAGGGTTAGTGAGTTTTTGTTTGTTTATCTGTATGTTGTTTTACAGTTTCTAGTGCCCAAGGAGTTTGTTAAGAAATTGAAACACCTCGCTGGGGCTATCCTGCTGTGGTTGTTGCCTCCTAGTATTTCCCTCCTTCCTTCATCCAGCAGTGCCTGATGCTCACAGGGCAAGGAGAGGAGAACACCACAGAGAGAGGAGCCTCATCTGACTGGGTGCTATAGATGTTTGGTCTTAATTCATGGAGAATAATTTCTATGTTTCCTGGCCTTTTAATAACATGAGGTGCTGTTGTTTAGAAGCAGATAGGAACAAGGTTTTCCAACAGGGAAGCTCACTTTGCCTTCTGCTGGCTTGCATCCACCACCAGACATCACCCTTCCCAAGGCAAAGACCAAGAAGGCTCCTTGACATATGTCCTATTATCCCACCTCTTACAGGGAATCTGGCTGGCCTCACCCACCTCCTTGCACCATGGGCTCCAGCAGCTGGCCAAAGTTTGCAGAAAAACAAGAAAAAACGTAATAATAGTAACAGGCTTAATTGTCTCAGCTGCACGTGTGACAGGAGCTGAGCAGTTGCCAGTTTTAACAGCCTGTGGTCGAGAAACACTGAACTGCATCACCCAGAAGTCAAATGAGGGTCGGTCACAACTCACTTCACGCCAGCGGCTCCAGGGGAGGCACAGGGCACACACAAATCACTGCGGCGTTGCCCGGAGCCATCCCGTGTGGAGCTGCCAGCCCTGTTTAAAGGAGTCAGACACGAGGCACATGGCACCGGCCGGCCTCCAGGGAGCTGCCAGGCTCTGCGCTCTGGAGCTGCTGGCTGGGATTAATCGTAGGATCCTGTCTTCCAAGTCTGTGGCTGGAAAGCTCAGCTCCAGAGGTGGGCTCCGCTTAGCACCATGCCGTGCACCTTGCAGAGGCTGACAGGTCCAGCTGGGCTCTAACCTGCTCAGTTTTCATCAACCTTACTCTCTTTTGAGCAGCAGCCATTGAAAATACTGTAAGCAGCTTCTCCCCCCTGGAGCTGGCACAACCACTTGGAGGGTGGTCGGGCACTGGAATCACCCCAGGGAAGGCCCCAAGTCTGCCAAGGCCCAAAAAGCATTTGGACGAGGTTCTCAGGCACATAGTGTGATTCTTGGGGCTGTCCTGTGCAGGGCCAGGAGTCGGACTTGATGATCCTTGTGGGTCCCTTCCAGTGTGGGGTATCATTCTTTGAGTCTATGTATAGCACTGCAACAGCAAACTCTAAAAATCCCCGTGGCTGCATAAACGCCATTGGGAAGAACAACACATTCAGTGTTTGCTATGTTTTATACGCTGTTCTGTCAGGGTGATCCACACATTTTGAAGAACCAGTACCCAAGTGCCTACAGTGGTAGAGTGGGAGAGAAGGGGGGAAAGGAAGGGAAACAAGAACTGAATCCAAGGTGGAGGCAAGCGGCAGTACAACAGACAGCTGGTGTTTGGGTGGTGGTAAATCACCCTGAAATGAGCCTCTTCCCTCAGCTCAATGAGGCCTAAACAACAAAGGAAGGCACAGCTTGCAGCCGGACAGCCTGCTAGCCAACCACAGACACACATGACAGCTTCATTCAGGAGCCCGGAGTCAATACAAAAGCTCCGAAATCAATCCGACATCCTGCGACCTCAAACAATGCGCCAAATCTTCTCAGAATTGGAGCCCCAAATGAGGGGGAGCAGCATTCAAGGGAGATCAAAACGCAGGGCTGGCATTGAAAGGGACTAAAAAGGAGAAGAATGTTCCCAGTTTATTAATGGTGAGGTCTGGCCGGCTGCATCCCAGCCACCATAGGTTACGTTCATTAAAGGGCAGCGCTTTGCACGTATTATGCAGAGCGCCCGGAGAGTATGTGTTGTGTGCGTGTGTCTGCCAGCCTGCCCCTCACTTGCTAGAGATCAGGATGTGCCTTTCTGCTTAGCACTGTTGTCTCCATCAGAAATTCCTCCTGTGTGAACCGCAAACGGGGTTTTTTCCCACTTGAGCGACTGTATGGGCGCAGACGCGCACACGTACACACGCTCTCTCTCATCCTTGAGCCTGAAAAGCATAAAGGAACTCAGACAGACTCTTTCCAACTTAAAAAAAAAAAAAAAAAAAAAGACAACATTTCACATCCCCTTCCCTCCTGGCCATACTTTCAGCTCACACACACAAAATCTATTACAAAAGACCGGAGCATTATGTGATTGCTGCTACTGCTGATTGAGTTGATTGCTCCATAAACCCCACTCCTACATGCCATAAAGGACCTGGTCCCACAGCACAACAAATCCACAAAGGAGGGCAAAGGAAAAAAAAGAAAACCTGCTTCAGTCCCTGGAGTTGTCCCCTCTGGGCAGGATTGCCCCTGCTGGGGTAGTTTCACTTGCAGAATCTGTCTTGCAGCACTACACAAAAATGGCACCCTTCCCCCTCCAGCAACAAAAAGGCCAAGCAAATCCTTTTTAAGAGCTTCCCTTTGAAGGCAGGTGGAAAAGTGTAATATAGACATACACAGGAAAGAGAAAAAAAAGATAAATACCATTTGTAAAAGTACTGTTTAGATTTGCCTGTCCTAATTTTCTTCTTTTCAGCTGCCACATTTGAAAGAATCAGACTTTGAAAGTTCTGTCCTCCTCGGATGCACAGCCGAAAATGGAGGGCTTGCTAGAGGAGGTCAGATTTGAAAAATTTTTTTTTTTTTTAGTGGAATGTGAATAGATGAAGAGAAAGGACTGAAATTTTCAAAGCCATCTATGGGTCTTGATGCACATTTCCCATGAGTTTTCACTGAAGACGTGTCAAAGTCTAATCGCCTTTGCTTTTCAAGTGTCACAGTGATCTGATATTCAGAACAGACATGGCTGAGGAAGCAAGCAAGCTCTCTCAAATTTGAAGAATCTTAGATAAACAGAAACTGAAAACATTAAATGTTCCTCAGGATGCAGCAAGTCCCACGCATTTTAACTCAAAATTTAGGGAAAAATGTTAGAAAAAATGTGCATGCTCCATCCCTGGAAGTGTTCAAGGCCAGGTTGGATGGATCTTTGAGCAACTCGATCTAGTGGAAGGTGTCCCTGACCATGGCAGGAGGCTGAAACCAGATGATCTTCAAGGTTCCTTCCAACCCAAATTGTTCTGTGATTCTACGAAATGAATATTAAGGCTCCACAAAAAATCTTTATGCTTTATTCACACTTTATGTCATGAGTCCACGCTGTTATTGCCACTCTGGACTCCTTACGGACTGTGAGCATGATCTCTATCTCCTCTTTTGAGAAGATATCTCTAATTTTACTTTGTGGTAATGTCATACAGATGCCAGAGGGTAACTGGGCAAAGACAAGTACAGCAGATGCAAACAAGCTTTTTAAGTCAGGATGGAAGATCAGCTGCAGGGGCAAGACAAGATGAGGTGATATCCAAACCCCAGGCAAGAAAACTGGTTTATCAACAGTGAGTCAAAAACCTCTCCATTAGCTTTCATAGAAAGAGGAAAACTGCATCCAGCCTGGGCAAGTGCCCAAATATGTGGTAGATGAGTGGTAGGAAATTATTCCTAGCACTGCAGATGAAACAGAGTCTGCGGGGATCAAATGGAAAAAGATTCAAGATTAAGTTTTTTGTGAGAGTAATAAAGTGGAATTTTTTTTCAGATACCTGGTGAGTCTAAATGTACGGTTTTCAAATTCAGGAAAACTGAGATCTTATTTGGATGAACTGCCTTTTTTGTTTTGTTTTGTTTTATCTTGCCTGCTTTAAACTCTGCTATTTAAATAATTTAACAATCTATCTTAAATATTTCACCAATAAATCACAGGCTTGTGTTTCTATTTCATGTTAAAACTAATCAGTGGAGAAGTGCCTGAGCTGTAAGTTAAAATTCTGCTCCACCAAGCCAGCGATGCATAATCATCTCTCTGCAGAATCTCTAGTGAATAAAAACTTCTCTGCAGAATTAATGCCATATAAAAAGTTCTTTGTACAGGCATAGAGCACGACTGCAGCCCAGGATCATCTGCATCCTGCCAACAGGGTCAGTATTTCCAGAGCTAATTGGTGTGTAGAGTTTTCCCACCCTGGCAAGCACAAGCATGGAGCTCACAGCTGAATCCCAGACACAGGCACATCAGGATGGAGTCCCATCCATGGTCAGGATGCTGAGAGTATGCACAGAGCTCTAAATGGTCCATGTGTGTGATGATTGCATTGGGATTCCATGCTTGCTGTCATCGAAGAGGAGCAAATAGAACAAAATCATGACGTTGTTGACCAAAACAGGTGATTTTTAAAAATGCCTCTGAAGGATGAAAGTGTTGAGTGCCTGTACCAAGGAACACCAAATCCACTGAACATCAGCAGGAATAAGACTTCTCAAGTTCCTAAACTGTGTAGCCATTTTAAACAACATTTCAATGAAGCTGAAATTCAAAAGCAACACATTTATAAAAAGTAAGAAAAGTACACCTACCTCTCCTCACTCCCTCCTGAAGTCTGAGTACATCAAAACGAAGCCAAGAAGCCTCACTATCTATAATTTAGTGCAATTCACTCTAATTTTCTTCCTAAATCATTGAGACACATTCAAGGCAAGACTCCCTTTGGTCTCAGTCAGCAAAATCCAAAATGCATGAATGATGTGAATAGATAGTCAGAAGCTGATAGCTAGCATATTGAATCTGAAAAGCAAATTGAGGGAGAGAGAAAAATGAAGGCCAAAAGAGAAGGGAAGGGGAAAGGGGAATCACTGTCAACTACATTGCTATTAAGCTGCCTTTAATTTTGTTTTGTGTCTACTTTTTACTTTGTTTTGTTTCAAAACTTAAAAAGTCACTCCTTTTGCTTCAAAGAACTGTTTAGTGGATGATCTCACTGTGATGCCCATAGGAGCAAAACACACACAATCCTATTTGCAAAGAAAAAAACCACCTAGGGCAGCATGACTCCTCTTCTGCAGCTGGGCAAATGCCTCCATATCCCAGCTCCTAAACCCGTCTGGAGCTTTCCTGGGGCAGGGGGAGTGAGACGAAAATCCGAGACATGTCCTCCTCCTCCTCCTCATTTGAGGCAGACATCCCCATCTCTCCTTCCCGTGTGCAGCCAGCAAGACTTCCTGCACAAACTGACACGGAAACAGCTAATTTACTGCTTTGTGTCAGGAATGCAGCCAAGGTTTCAGTCCCCTGTGCCCCGGGCTCCCCTCAGCTGGGCTGCTTCATCTCAAAAAGGGTCTTCCCTTCCTCCTGCCCCTCCCCTCCGACACACACTCCTCCTCCTCTCCTGCTTTTGTAACTTATCTCCCTGCAAGCCACTTCCCAACAGGAGTTGAAATTAAACAGGCTGCCCATATGCCATGGCTCACTTGTTGTCTGTTCCCCTCACTGCCATCTGGCCTATTTGCTCAGCCAAAGAGGAAAAAAAAAATAGTGAAAAAAAAAAAAGGAAGAAAGGAAAATAAAATAAAAGAAAAAGGGGTGGGGGGGTGCGGGGGATGAGGAAAAGAAAAAGGATAAATCCAGACACAATGAAGACGATGAGGGAGGTGATGATGCTGTCTCTCGCATCTGCTCCTTGGCCGGGCTCCCAGATGTATCAGTAATGGAGAGCAGTAGAACCAGTGACAATTAACCCAAACATAGCCCTGTTTATTTAACCTGTTCACAGAGACCAACCCATGTGCTGCTCCCCTGGCAAGGAGGCACCACGCTCCAGCAAGGAGATTCCCACCGAGAAACTTCTAGCCAGAGGAGCAAAAAGGGAGATCCTCATCTCCTGAACCAGGCTGGCAGGACAGGATGACTGTGATGCTGGGATAAGATTTTCTTTAACTCTCCAAGTCACTTTAGTTTTTTTCCATAGCAGCACAGGCTAGAGCAGGGAGAGGTGTAACTGTGAGAGGTGGAAGTTGCACTGGATTTTGATGCACCTAGTTTCCCAAACTCCTGATCCTGCAAAACCAAACTCCTGTTCCTGCAAAACCAGAGGAAAAGAAAGAAACAAAGTAGCAATAAAAAAATCAGAAGAGAAAAAAATAAAGTTAGCCTAAAATACACCATTATTTCCACATTGCATCTTTAAAAAAATTTCATCCCTGGAAAGTGCAGACAGCAGAGATTTTTTTTGTTTTTTTTTCTTTTTAAAAAGAGAAAAAGAAAAGAGGCTGGCTCAAGGAACTGCATGGCTCGCCATCACTAAATATTTGTGCCAGGGTGGGAGCAGATCTGTGGGTATAACAGAAGCTATGTTTGTTTTTCAAGCTGAAATGAAAACTTCAAAGTTAAAAAAAAATAGATTAACCTGAAGAATAGTTTTCTAAACCAGACAACTACTAAACCATTTAAACAGCAGAGAGAAAAAGGGAGGAAGAAAACCACTTTTTCAATGCCTTTTACTGATTTTTTTTTTCTTTTTCTTTTTAACTTGCAATGAGACATTGCATACCTGTGCAGATGGGTGTCAAAAGCCATACGGTTGGTTTCTCTGGAGACAAACCCCAGTGAGCCACGAGATGATGATAATTCCCACTAGAGCTGCATGAGATCATGCAGGGGAAGCCCCTGCAGGGAGAGGCGGCTGCGGAGGAAGAGCAGACCTCCTCTTTCCAGGGGTTGTACTTGGGCACAGATGCTCCCCAGAAGAAAAGGTGTTGCACAGACTCTTAGGGAAGGAGCACTTCCATGAGCCATGTGCCTACATCTGAGTCCTTCCCAGCCACAGAGCAGAGGAGATGATCTTCCTGAAGGCAGTACCTTCTGGTTCAAGTTTGTGTTTGTCCACTGTGGCCTGAGTCAACTGAGCAGATGAAATGTTTTCATGCATGATCACTCCTCTGCTTGCAAGCACTGACCCACACGAGCATTGTCAGTCTTAGGATCCCCATTTATCCCCACCTGCATCTGTACATGTAGGGAAGCAACATGCAGAGTGTGGCAAGGGCTGCCCCAAAGGAAAGGTTGCGCTGAGTTTTCCAGCTGCTGGGCTTGTGGTCCCGTATTAACACAGAATCAGAAAATCGTAAAATGTTCCGAGTTGGAAGGGACCAACCACAAGGACCATCAAGTCAACACCTGGCCCTTCACAGGACAACCCCAATATTCACCCCAGGATTCACACCACGTGCCTGGTACTAGAGAACGACTCTTTCCCCACCCAAATAGCCCACTCGCAGTCATCAGAAAGAAGGAAGTGCTTTGTGAATGCAAAATACTTTTGAACAGTGGAAACAGAAAACAGAAGTTCACCTAAAACTGAAACACAGCAGCATTTCCATCTTTACCACTGCTGCAGTCACCCTGCAGCAGGGCCTCCAGATTTGGGAACCAATAAAAGCAGGAACAGCCAGGGAGAAGTCCTCTGTGAGGAGACAAATTTCACCACAGGTTTTGGCTGACATCACCAGCCCATCCTTGCTCCATTGTTGTAGTTTATGATCTCACCACGAAGCACCTCTGTGGAGTCATTCCCTCCTATCTTACTGCAGCCCATCCATTATCCTCTGCCTAATTGCTTTCACAGCGCTGCTGCAACAGAGATATTTCCTACAGCTGAACATTTGTATTCCCAAGAGCTGGCACCTGCCAGGTCAGGTTCCTCAGTCTTTAAATTTGATGTTACTACAGCAGGAAGGTGTTCCAGAGAACAGAAAAGCACACAAAGACAGCAATCAATCTGATTCCTCCATTTGGATAGTCCTTTAAACAAAAAGGGACTTGCTAAAGATTATATTACATTATTCTACCAGAATAGGGTGGAAGGAAAGGGGAATTGTGCTGACTACAATCTGTCCAATACTCCATTAAATCAGGATTCTCTCATTAGGGATAACAATGAACTGCAATAAAATGAATGGGAAGGCAGCAGAGTATGGAAAACTGGGAAGGGGAGAGTTAGTTTTTCTTGTACTTTTGTTTTGAGATGTGGGAGCTGGCAGCAATCAGCACTGAGCTAATGGCATCCAAGCTGACTCCTGAACACTGCATCCACTTTGGGGGTCACAGTTTTCCACAAAACCAACCAAGCCATCCTGTGAAGGGAATGAGCACACTGGACATTTTGTAGCCCACAGGGAAAGCCCCAGAGTATCCCCTAATGTGCCCACTCACAAGATACCACTTGTGGCAGGTCAAGGAGCAGCAATTACCAACTTTCACCTCTCTAACCAGAGCTTCTGAGTACAAAGCCATCCCAGAAACACATCATTTCACATTTACACTCTGTAGCGAGGTTTTGAAATACTCTGCAACTGTATGTTGTGATAAGGGAAGATGTTGTCCTCTCATGACTATGCTATGGTCGTAACACTGAGAAACTTTGGGGTCCTTTACTTGCCTTCCCTCTGAGAGGTTTTTGTATTTTGAAAATCACTTTGACTGTCTCTGATTCCTTCCCTTCTTCCATGTTTAATGACAAGAAATCTTTTAGAATAGGAGAAATGGGAGGGCCTGGAGTAGTTTTTCAAACCAGTAGTAGGATCATCTCTAATCTACCATACCTGAGGTGTTCAGCTGGGACTCCTTGATTTATACAACAGAACCTAACACCTTCAAAGCTCTTCCATCCAAATATTGGATTAATACAGGCATATGGAACCCATCTAGACCTGGATAATTCACTTCCAGCAGCTACACGACCTCCAGTAGTGAAAATAAAGGGACTGTGTTTGCCCATCTTGGCCTCACAAGGACCAAAGGACAATTGTCACCTTTAAAGGGAATCCTCAGTGCCATATCGTGCCTAAACATGTGGGCAGAAGGGGCAACACCCTCAGGGACTATTTCTGTGAGAAGTTGCCACTCATTGGCCAAGGAAGCCCAACCACATCATCAGTACGAAGAGTCAAAGATATGAGAGGAGTCTGAAGCCTCTCTGGTGACCAGTGACAGGACACGAGGGAATCGAATGAAGTTGTATCAGGGAGGTTTAGGTTGGATATCAGGAAAAGGTTCTTTCTCCAGAGGGAGCTTGGGCACTGGAACAGGCTCCCCGAGAATGGTCACAGAGCCAGCCTGGCAGAGTTCAAGAAGCATTTGGACCACGCTCCCAGGCACATGGTGTGATTTTTGGGGATGTCTTGCACAGGGCCAGAAGCTGGACTCAATGATCCTTGTGGATCCCTTCCATTTCAGGATATTCTACAATTCTGTGAAGACCTGAGTCCCTCTACGCTGACAGTCCCACATCTCCCTGCCATGAAACCTATGGGTGCTGGTGCAAGGCTGCCAGCCTTGTCGTAGCTAGTGGTTCTTATCAGATTCTCACCTTTAGGGGTGCTTTAAGGCCATCTGCCACCCCCAACTTCCCGTATCAGCTGTCTCAGCATCCGTGTTGGAAGTTCAAATAAAACCCCACAGCTCTGAGTCACAGTGGGCCACAAATCCACTGCGTAAGCCTGGACCTAAGCCTACGCCTTTCTGCTGCTGCAAGAGCTGGATCTAAAGCTACAGGAAACAGAATGGTAACATGCAAATCAGTGGCAAGCATGGGGAGATAGCCAGCTGCTGGCCAGGCAGCCTACTCTGCCTCAAAGGAGACAAAACACAGCCAAAACCCCCTTAATTCCCGGCAGAGGCTGGGGACAGCCCAGGCGGAGCAGCGGGGCCAGGGCAGAGCGCTGGCAGACACGGCTCCAGCCTCCTCCCTGGCCTGCCTGGAGCTTCAAAGGCCTAAATCAAAGCAGCAGGAGGAACTCGAATGCTTAGGAATCTTCAGGTTGGACTTGTTTTAACAATGGTGTCAGTTAATAAATAAATAAATAAATAAATAGATGCTCAATGACCTCTCTTATCTAGCCAAATCTGGCCAAAAAAAGCATGTTTATTTTCATTTGAATTCCCCAAAGGCAACGTAGGGTTTTGTGAGAGTGCCTGTAGTCCAAAAAACCGCTCGGATTCCTCTGCATTTTCATTCTTTGAGAGAAAAATTATGTTTTTGGGGAAGGCAAGGACTGCTTTGTTTTCATTTGAAGTCTGAGGGAGATCTTTCCAACCAAACAGACCAAACTTATCAGCTCCCACCCATGTTACTTCACCATCTTTCTAGCATTTCATGTTCACTTTCACCCAAGCTTGGTTGTATTATTTTCTGGAGGTGTTACAAGCAAAATCGGTGGGGGAAGGATGAAGTATATTTGTAATTCCTGAGATACTCCAAACAAGCAAAGTGTCCTGTAGGAAGCATGGATGATCTCAGCTTCTATTCTGGTTGTAAAATGTTACAACAACAGGGCAAACAACTGAACAATGACATCAAGATATCGATAGCCCTTACTGCAAAATACCATCCCTCCCTTTAGCTCCACAAGTCAGGAACTGCATTGCTTTGAACTGTTATTACCCATTCCCCCCACCCAATCCTCTGAGAAGATAAAAATCAAGGTCTGGGCTGCTGAGTCAGATTGCAAACACCCAAACAAGACATTTACTCAGCCACAGTTGTTTTTGGTCACTACTTTACTGAAACTGTGTTTTGGGGCTTCTAGGAGGCTCCTTTAACTTCTTTCAGAGAAATGAGCTGCTGAGAACCAGAAACCACACACAGGAAGGAAAAAAAACCCCAAGAAATAAATTTATTTTGTGACCAAGACAAATTTCTAAGCTTCTAGTCAGAAACTAGCTCTTCTTGATATAAAATCCTCAGCAACTCAGCAGACAACCCTGGAGAAATATTATAGCCTGGGAGTTAAAACACTAGCCAGGAAATTTTGAAATATAAGTTTTTTGGAGCAGCAATGCCATATATGAACAACCTGTGACAACTCAGGTTACAGCTGTGAGCCTCAGTTTCCCCTGAAAACTGATATCCAGTGTGGTCTGGCTCTCCCCATTAAAAAAAAACAAAAACAACAAAACCAAAAAACAANCCCCACTAAAAAAAAACAAAAACAAAAAAACCAAAAAAAAAACAAACAAAAAAAAAACCAAAAAACCAAAAAAAACCAAAAAAAACCAAAAAAAAACCAAAAAAAAACCCAAAAAAAACCAAACAAAACAAGCCAAACCAAACAAAATAAAACAAACCCCTCTGTTTTAAGAGGTTGGTGTTATGGGAATTATTTAAGAAATTAAAACTTTTGAGGTGACCAGACTCATCAATCCCCTGAGAGAAGCTCTTCTCTTTTTTATTACATGAAAAAGTACAGTTTCCCACTCTGGGGTGAGCTCAGCCTTCAGGTGGTAACAGCTGAAGGCACTGCGGCAAAGTTTAGATTTCCCATTTCTCTTGGGCTTCTTCAAGTCTCCTTTTTAGTTTCAGTTTATATTTCCTGTCTTGCTGCCCTTTCACTTTTAGGGTTTCAGATTTAAACAAAAAACCAAAAGCAGTGCTGACTCAAGATCTTTTTTGTGTTTCCCTCATTTTGACTAGAAACCAGAACAGACCAAATAAAATGAATGATATCACTCTGGGGTTCAAAGAGCTTTGTAGATCTAACTCTTTTCTCACAGAGGATGGCGTGTGCTGTCATATCCTTTATTTGAAGGGAGGGAGATCAAAACAGAGGAAGTTTAACTTTCATTTTAAGCACAAAACCCATGTTTCCAATTCCTTAGCTTGCATGCTGGATACACCTGGGCTTTGAGGTCCAAAACATTTTGGAATCTGAACCCCAAACCTTCATGCAAACACGATGCAGCACATGTGCTGAAAATAGTCATGATTAAATAAAACCAAACCTCCCTTGCTCAACACAGAAGGGATAAACTTCCCTTTTGGAGGTGAACGGGGGTTCGTGGCTGTGAACTATGGTCCTTGCTGCAAGACACAATTTTGTTACAGGACGTAATTTTGTGCTGGTCTCAGATCCACTGGCCTTTCAGCATCCCCCAAACAAGTAAACAATGACAAGTTTTTAACTGAATTTGATTGACTTCTCATCCTCTTGCTTGTTTTTTTTTTTTTTCTGGCAGGGTTACAAATAAAGGATCAGCTCTTTAGAGACTGCAGCTAAAGCTGTTAAAGCTCCCTTGCCCCCTGCACTATGAGGAGTGCAGAGGATGAGTGCTCACATCTTTCTCCTAATTTCAGCACCTGGGAATTATTTCCCTTATCCTGCAGTTTTGACCTCTTTTCCTTTCAGTGTCACTTGCAGTCAGAAAGCAAAAATCCAGTCCCGGGGGAATATATGGGATGTTTTACATCCCAGGACAACACTTCAACACTTTGTTTTGGGACTGCAAAAGGAGGCAAGACAATCACCTGCTTGAGTGAGCTCTTTGGACGAGGCAAACAAGTGTCACTTTGTTCTCCCTTGTGCAACCCAGGCAGAGACTGAGGGGGGTAAGGGAAGGTCAAGCCAGACCCATGATTTAAAGTCAGGAGGATGGTTTGATGACTGAATGAGTCGAGGGCTTCACTTTCAGCTCATGCTGACACAGAGCATTATGCAGAGGGAGGCACAGAATCATGGAATCTTTTAGGCTGGAAAATACCTCCAGATCATTGAGTCTGACAGTTCCCCCAGCACTGCCAAGGCCACCACTAAACCGTGTCCCCAAGTGCCACGTCTTTTAAATCCCTCCAGGGGTGCTGATATAGTCCTTTGGTGAAGAAAAGTTTTAATATTCAATCTAAACCTCCCCTGCCACAGCTTGAGGCCGTTTCCTCTCATCCTGTCCCTTGTTCCCTGGGAGCAGAACCTGACCCCCACCCAGCTGTCCCCTCCTGTCAGGGAGTTGTGGAGACACAGTAGGTTCCCCCTTTTCTCCAGGTTGAGCCCCCCCAGTTCCCTCAGCCACTCCTGGTGCTCCAGCCCCTTCCCAGCTCTGTTCCCTTCTCTGGACACACTCTCTGTTAGTGCCTCAGTTTCCCCACTGTAAGGTGGTCACTGTGCTGCTTTGTTCCCATCACAGGCCTCCTGAATCAAGGCAGAAATCTCCAGTGCTGAGCAACCAACACACCATAGCCATAGGCAGGAAAAGAGTCATCACTTGCCTGGCTCCAGCAGCAGGAATATTGCCCCAACCTTGTCGACTGCTTTCCAGGAGGAGCTGTAGTGCAAGGCGGGCAGAATGGAGCCCTGGCAGCCCTCAGCATGCCTCACTGGAAGCTGATCCACAAAGCCAGGCAAGCTTTCCTTCCTTTTGCTCAACAACAAAGTTCTGGAGCTGCTGATAAGTGCTGAAGCTTTAACCAAGCCCATATTGACCATTAGGAGTCTCTTGACTGCCTCTTGGGCATCTTTAAGGAGCACGTAAGATTCCAACAGCCCAAATGCAACACAACTTGCTGGCCACAAACTGGGTACACTCCTGCCAAAACCTTCCTCTGCTTCAGCTATGGCATCCAGAAAATATTTTATCAGTCAGTCTCCCAGCTTTATGACAAGAGCATTTAGAGGGGAATGTAAACTTTGCTGACCCTCATGCTGCTTTTTGGCTCAAGGAGCTGTTTCTTTTTACATCTTTCTTCCCGTACTCCCCGACTCCTTAACTAACAACATATTTCTAAGAAAGAAGGAAATTGCATTAATTGAAACCTTCTCAGTACGTTATCAGCTTTAGAAAGAGCATTTGGGGAAGGGGGAGGCAGAAGGCTTAGGGCAGGATTAAATCACCCCTTGAAGGAAGATGTCAGGGTGTGAAAGGCCAGCGAACTGCTCTTGGTCACATGGACCTGGAATTTCTTCCTCCCAAGTGCCACCAGAGCTTCCCACCCACATCCAAGAGCAAGCAAGGAATGCCAGAAGGCTGGGCCAAGGCAGAAATCAGTGCAGCCAACCTGTGATGCACCAGACAAACACAATTTCTCTCTTTTCACTTCCACAATGACTGTAATAGCCCTGCCCAGGCACAAGGGCACCATGCGTTACACGGACTTGAAACACAGCTGAGTATTATCCATGCTACAAGAGGATAAAATCAAGGGTTGAGTAGTTGTCGTGTTTTATCAACACACCATCAAATTTCCTGTCCAGCAGATGAGAGATGGGTCATCATAACATCTGGATTTTTCATGGTAGCACCTCCAAGCTACAAGCTGGGCTTGCAGAGAAAGTTTGGACAGGGCTCAGAGAAATCTGGTCTAGTGGAAGCTGCCCCTGCTCATGGCAGGGGCTTGGAACAAGATGATCTTGAAGGTCCCTTCTAACCCAATCCTTTCTATGATTCAATGAAAACAAGACTTCTGTAACTGCAAAAACATAAAGAATTGGTCAAATTCTGCTTGTGAGACATGTTGAATTCAGAGGGGCAGCAATTTGTACTCTGCAGTTGCATGGGAAAAATGATCAAGCAAAACGTAAGCCCCAGGCTCCAGGGATTTCCACAAGCACAAACACAAAGCTTTTGGAAACAGGTTTAGTGGGTATAGTGCTTTTCCTGAAGACCTCCCATCCTTCCCTCCCTGGCTGGCTGACTTTCCCTGTCTCGATCTGCAGCCTGCCTGAATACCACCCAAAATATTTTCTCAATTAGAGGAGAAAACAGGAATTTGCCACTTGTCTGCCTCTATTCTGCTGCTTGTCAGCATTCAGCAAATATTTCAATCGTAGCCCTTTGCATGCTGCTAGCCCTGCTCATTTAACCTTTGGCCCTTCCCTAGGCTAATCCATTGGCCTTTACCTTCAAACCTTTGCAGCCAAGGGCTGACCGCGGGATGGGCCGGCAGAGAGGGAAGGATGAAAGGGGTGTTGTGGATGATAAATTATGCCAGATTTCATTGCAGTTTAGGGAGGGTGAGCAGAGAGGGTGGCAATTTCTGACCATGCTCCTCAAAGCACTCAACAGCCAGCAGCTGGGATTTGCACGTCCACATCTGGGTGACGGTGAGGAAAATTAACAATTCAAAAAAAAAAAGGGAAGGAAAGCCTCTGTCATCTCAGCTCTCCTTCATGTGGCTGGCAGCATCCTGAGGCAGGTGCCTAATTGCCCGTGGAGCCTTTGCTCTGCTGCTGCCTCACCCGCTCTCCTCCCTGCCTCACGTGTTGCTGAGATTAGTAGCTAACAGTTCCGCCGTCAAAAGCGCATGTGATGAAAATAATGCCCAGAGCGCTGCCTGTCAGCCTCAGAAATGCCTGCTCAGCTTTGATGGTGGAGGACCCAAAAACCTCTGCTCACCTGGCCTCCTGCTCAGCCGAGCATCCACTGTGGCTCTCCAGGGGCTGTGCCCAGCCGCCCGCTCTATGAGAAATCGCTGACCCTTCCATCGCATGCGTGCTTTAATTGTTCACATTGGTATTTTTTTTCTCTCTACTGTAGACAGTTTGCTGTCAGTTATCTGTCCTTCATATGTAATTAATTGTGCTGTCTCCCGGCTCATTAGAAACAAGCTCCTCTCCTCCCCTTCCCCCTCTCCCCCAGCCAAGTCACAGTGTGCATTATTTAGGTTAAATCATGTTTAAATAACTACATAAATAGTAGGTCGAGTTTGCCTTTTGTCTAGGCTGAGACTGTTGCTTGGCTCCTTTCTCAAAGTGCCAGACCAGGAAAGCCCTTATCCCTGGAAGCTCTCGAAGGGAAATCCTCACTGGGCAGAGCAGCCGTGCCACCCCAGGAGCAAGGGAAAGTCCTCTGAGCAGAAGGCTTGTCCAGTAGGTAACAAGAAGGAGTTGCCAAACTTTAATAAGGCAGGCATAAAAGACAGCACTGCAGAGCAAAAATCCTGCCAGGAGGATGTTCGTCGTCTAACAAGAGACAACAGTGACAGGAAGGTGAAGGTTGGTTTGGTTTGTTTTATTTTTACTCCGGCAGAGCTTATTCCAGCTAGCAAAATGTGCCTCAAGAGACATCACTCTGCACATAAAGGGTCACCCGCTACCACCTTACAACTACAGCACTGAAACTCAGGTGCTGCAACGCACATGAAAGACTTCTGAGCATTCATTCAATTAAGAACAAAATGAGAGTTTCTGAAGTGGGTTCCCTCAGTGCACCAGTTACCAGAAAAAAAAAAAAAAAAGATTGAGGATGTGGGTATACAGGTTCAATCAATCTAAAAACCAAGATGAATCATCACCTTGAACTCAAACACAGCCTGTACTGAACTGTCTTTTAGTGTTACAGTAGTAAAAGTGAAACCTGTAGAGTTCATTTGCTTATTTTTCCGGGCCAAAGCTTTATGTCCTTGTAAACCATTATCCTGTGCCAAGGTACTGGTAATATCACCTGATGTAAAGATTTGAGGATTTAAATATCTGCTTCTATCTGGGAATAACCACTGACAGAATGAGCATGAGAAAGCTTGTTTCCTTGAGATTTCCAGCTTAGCCTAAGAGATTTAATCATCTGGAGGAGCTTCGGGTGAATCACCTGAACTTTTGGATGCCGACTGCAGCCAAGACCTCCCATCCTCCTTGTGTGTGCACATCCTCGCTGATAGACTTGGGCTAGCCAAGTGCTTTAACTGATTGGACCAGGCTCAGCTTTGCTGGATTGCCTGCACAGAGGTTGTGAAGGGCTTCTGTGAAGACTTCCACATGAAAAGTACTGCAGACGTTTGCAGCGGTGTTATTCGAAGATAAATTACTGCTCAGGGAAGATGTTTATACCAGCAGTGTGAGAGGCAGTGGAGTTCACTTTTCCTATCACAGTCTGGGCACTGATGATGGCAGAACAAAAGCCTTCTGGGCTGCTTGAGACCAACAAATCCAACCAGTGACATGGGAAGACCACCACGAAGAGCCAGGGACTAGTTCAGTTTTCCAGTCTGTCTACAGATGGTCCTCTCCTCCAGGAGGGCTTAGAAAGGATGGGGGTCACTAAAGTTGTTTTATCAAAGACCTTTAATCTAAACTTACTGCCTGGGCCTAATACAGCTGCTGGTCTGCCAGGGAAATGTGCTGCTGTGAAGCTGAACCCCACAAAATGGCAGTCTGGCTTCCCAGCTCACTCTCCTAACTCTGCTTATGCTACTTCAGGAGACAGTCCACCCACTGCTTTGTCTGATCTTAGACAGACAAAAATATAAACTAGCCACAGCTTGGTTCATCAGAAACACACCCAGCTTGTAAGTGATGCTGTGTGATTAATAATATATGCCTTAAAAAAATAAAAACGTTCTCAAGAAGGAAAGGGGAAAGGAAGGAAGAAAGAAAAACATACACGAGTGGGGGAAGGGGGGAAAAGGACAACAATCTGAGACTTTCAATGGGAATGTCCAAAAATAACACAAACAGGATCTCCCTGCCATCTGCTTCGATCCTCTCTGAATGGCTTTCAAAGCAAAAAGCCTTGCCAAAACCTGACAAACAAAGCACTGAGCATCAGTTTTAATGGAATACCAATACTGTGTTCCCCCTTCCCCCCTTTTTGCTTCACAGACACACACCTTCCACACCCCTCCAGTTGCCAAATACATGACACTATGCAAAAAAATTTGCTTCGGTTACAAAACTGAATAAACAAGAAATAATTTTGCAAGTGGTCCCATATGTCTCTGCTTCTCTGCTTACAATGGACACTAATAAGATTTGCCATAACTAATTCATTCTTTCACACCATTACCCTATTCTCTAACCTAAAAAAAAAAAAAAAAAGTTAAATTCTGCATATCCCATGCGCATTTTTCTGCAACTTTCACACAGTTGAAACACAAGCGTTTCAATGGCAAAGCCCACCCTTCACAGCGCAGACATTTTCAACTTAGTTTAGGCCTTTCAATGGCGCTTAAATGTGAGTTTTACTTCAGTCTAAAATGAACAGAAGAATGTTTGTCACTTGTTTTGTTTGATTTTCCATTCTCATTTAAAAAAAAAGAGATGTCTGATATGATGGGAAATGGGGAGGCATAGGAGAGCTGCAGTCTTAACACCAAAGGCAGTGTGTTAGTGAACATGAAGTAGAAAATCTTGCCTCCAAAGGCAGTGTGCTAGCACATATAAAACAGAAACAAAATTCATTAGCTGAAAAACCCAGCAACTCTCCTATGTTTTCTTTCAGTTCGGGTAAGCAGACCAAACTTCTTTTAAATTTCAGTCTTTTTTTTTTTTCCCCTCAGTTGGTTAGCTTCTTGTTTGTTTGTTTTTTGTTACTGGTTGGGGTTCTTCCAAGATTCGCATCTCGCCTGGCAAACTTAAGAAGCTTAAATCCACGCTTCTTTGTTGCACTTTGTTCCCTCTGCTATCGGGATATTTTTATGTACCAGGAGCACACCTTTGCCAGTGCCGATCAACATTTCTTTTGCTTTTCTTTCTCAAAAAAACCATCTGAGGCCTAAATTACTTGAACAAACAAAGGAGATTTCCCTCCCTCTCTCCCCTGCTGCCACCTCCCCCCGTCAGAGCTGGGTCTGCCCCTCCTCCTCCGGCACACAAATGGCCTCACACCAGACGGGATGAAGGGAGGGCTCCCAATTACACCTCTTTATTAACGAGGGGCCACGGCGGGGAAGGCACCGCAGCAGCGTGGGGTACAGACTGTGGCTGCTGGCTCCTTCCTGTCACCCAAACTGGGGAGCAGAGGTCACGAGCAATCTGCTGGGAAGGAGCCCAAGCGCGAGAGCTTTGGCCCACCTGCCAGCCCCTGCCATGGTGGGTGGGCATGGCCGGTCTGGCCCCACCAGCGTGTCTGGGAAAGGATGGCAGGAAAAGCCTGCAGGGACCCCTGTTGCTTCTTGCAGACTGTGGATGGGGAGATCTGGGGCGTGGTGGGAGAGTGTCCGATCCACCAAGCCATGGGGTGGGAGCAGGGGTCCTTGCTGCATTTGGGGCAGTGAATGGTGGGATGCCTTCTCCAGCGGCCTCGGGTGAGATACCTCTGTTGGCTTCAATTTTCTGCTTGAAAACCTTAGGAAAGGGCTGAAAATCTGTGTTCTTTTGTAGTATTCAGACATGACATGGTCTAAGTTGTCTCTGCCTGTGGCAAGGATTTCCAACCCGAATCATTCTATGATCTCTAAGAGTTACAGGGCACAGCCTTCAATTTTCTGTAAGTACCATCCATCATCTGAGTTCTTTATGCCAATCTTTGTGGTGATTCATTTTCTTGTTCTACCAGGAAAGAAGAAGGTGTTTTTTGAAGGTCAAAGTCAAAACACTTTCCTTCTGTCTTATTTCAGCCTCAGGCCACCTTTTGCATTCACCCATCAATGCTGTGGTATCACACCTGATGATAAACTTTCTGAGCCCCTTGGGCCTCTTATTTACCCATCAGACCCTCTGCAGCACTGCCTGCATGGCTGTCTCCATCTGGCAGAGCCCAAATCCTCCTTTCTCCTTACCTCACTGTCTAAATTCCTCTCCCACTGGGCTGCTGGCTTTTCCTCGAGAACAAAGCACAGGCCCCGTGAGCAAACACTTCTACCCATCTGTGTCCACCAGCTATGACAAAAACAGCTCCCCTTACTCCTAAAGGTCCCCACGATTTTTCACCAGACCTCATAATGTGCTTGTCCTTTCTGGCTCCCACCCTACTATCAAAACTGTATTTGGTCCCTTTGTCCAGTCTTCAGGCTTATTTATTTACAGACCTTCATGCTACCTGTGGTTCTTGTTGAGTCTCTTTGGTGTCAACCTGCATCTGTTTTCACACAAGAGGCAAGTCTGCGGACAGGCAGTCAAGATGCAGAGAGAAAAGGGGGCTATAAGGGAAGCATAAAACATTGCTATTTTTTCTAACCAGGGATTAACACATGGTTTTTAAACAAGAGGACTCCCTTCCCAGCTGACAGCAGCAGCTGCAGCTTCTGACTTGCTCGCAGAGTGGCAGGGAATCGAATCAAAGAGAAAAGAAGAAAGAGGACAACCCTTCCTTGGGGAGTAGGAAACACAATGCAAGCTATTCTAAAATCCCTGAAAATACTGGCTTGGTTTTAGGTCAGGCTCTCCTTCCTCCTTCTGTCCTGCGTGCCCCCACCCCCTCGCACACACCCCACTCAACAAAGGGAAATTGGTATTTTTCAAAATTCTTCTGAAAGCCAACCCGGCAGATGGTTCTTTCCATGCTGGGGAGGAACAAAAAGAAAAACCTGCCAGGATACACATCACTGAGATGTGACAAAGATGGGCATGGTGGCTGGCCTTTGACCCAGGGATTTCATAGGCCTATTAAACCATGTGGCCAAGATGGACTGAGTCGACTTCTATCTCCAGCACGCAGCTGCTGTACCCCGCGGGCTCATGCTAAGTATATTAGATTAAGTCAGGCCAGATAGACTGAAAAGAGACAGAGTTTCCATCTCCCACCTTTTCAACACCTTAGGACAATCCTCATCTTAGCAGGTGGTAGTGAAGTTCAGTGGCCACATTAACAGTATATATAGTAAAAGGCTTATTTAGACAGTAATTTGCAACAGTCCTGCTTTACCAAAGTCTTGCATATATATCAGTGATATGAACTCCTGCAAATGCAGAAAGCCAAGGGTAAATCACTGCCAGCCCTTCTATCACACTTAAAAGCCTCAAGTTGAGCATCTGGCTGTCTATCACAAGCTGCCCTCCTTTTTCTTTAAAACGTCCTCTAGATAACATGAACAGCCAAATTCCCACTCTCTTCAAGTGCACGGCAAGCAGAGCCCAGACCTCCATGTTCCAGGGACCCAAGCTGGTTCCAAGGGCCAAGCATGGCTGGGTTATGCACCACAGCTGCCAACCAAAGCACAGGGAGCAGCAAGGGACGTGCTGCCCTCCCGCAGAGCTGCCCTGTGCTTCACAGATTCCCAGCGCTGGCAGTCGCCATCCCCAGTGACTAATAGCAGCTCCTGCCCACGCCCAGAGCTGATGACCTCAGGAAAGATCAGTCCCTCCCCACCACCCTCTCCCCATTTTCTCCTGTGGTGGCTGTGCTGTAGTCACAGAAAGAAATAGGCTTTCCCACCCCCTCACTTTGAATCAGGAATATAATTACAAGTGATGCAATGGAATTAAGACCAGAGAGAGAAAAGGCTGGAGGGAATTTGTCCTGCTGATTACATAAATTATTGAAGAAAAGTATCCCATGGAATGAAAGAGGCTGTCTTTGGGAAGAGAACTTCACCAGCTGTGTGCTGGTGGACACGATGTCAGAAAATGGACAGGACAAATTAATTATCCCTGTCTAACCTGCACGCAACATGGGATATAAGAAGTAGAATACCTTGTCAGTCCAACAACATCAGTTCCCAGTGGAAGATGCAGTAAAGAAGTGCCTTCAAGCTCCCTGTTAATACAAATTAGGCAGGTGACTAATGTAGAGACTGTCCCTGCAGCTGAATAGACTTTAGTGGGAGGCAGAAATTAGGGCTGGTCAAGACCCAAGAGCTGCTGCTCCCCAGTGGAAAAAAATATCTGCCTCTGGTCTACTTTTCTTAGTCATAAAGGTGACCTTTCATCAAACTACCCACCCGGGAATACAGCAGAAAAATTTTGGTGAAGCTACCCAGGCACAATGTTCTACTGAGGAGCAGGTGAGACTGCTGATAAAAGTTTTATTTAGTAATCCCAGTGTAAGCTCTACCTCGGAGGTATGAGGAAACTGTTTCCTACACATCCTCCTGGGAAATGTTTGCCAACCACATTACAGAAGTGCCTTCTCACAGAAGCACCAGCTGGGGAGCCAGTGACTCGCCCTGCGGTGAGGCGAGGGTGTGATCGTGGTGACACATTGAAGTCCAGAGCTCGGCCCTCTCCTTGTCAGAGTCCTCAGCATGGGGAGAGGGGGGCCATGTCCTCCGGCTCGTTTGCTTGTGCCACCACACTCCTTCCAAAAGTGAGAGCATTGGGCAAGTCAAAATTACCCATGGATCCCCTCAGGGCTGATTCTCATCTTTCAGCCATGTGGAAGGAGAGCAGCTCACATGAAGTTAGGATGCTGCAAAGTACTGAAATTCCTCAATGAACCACCCAAGTTTATAGCGGTAGGGTTTTTGTAACACCCGATGTCAATAAAAAGATGCTATCTCTCTCTTGCCACCCAGGTGAGAGAGAGCCATGAGAAACTGATGAGAAGATAATGAGTCCTCCAGTAGATATTCCTCATTCAACTCTTACCACATTTTAGGGTTTACAGACCAGAAGGGATTATTAAGGGCATCTAGGTCAACCGATTGCATGCTGGCCCCAAAACTCCACCCCCTCATTTCTGCATCCAGCCCTAGCTCTTCCCTGAGACAAGTTTTAAGTGAGCAGTGAAGACGCAGAGACTTAACCATTTTGAAACAAATCGACCTGTTTAAATGACAGCTAGAAGAGGACTGGTTTCCAGAAGGGCTCTGCACTCAATGCTTGGAGATCAGGCCACCCCTGGGAGACTCAACTGTGTCATTGTTAAGCAACCGCAGCTCCGTGAAAAAGGTCTCAGTGTTAACCTGGCCTGTGACAGGTTTCTTGAGTGAGTCTCTTAATCCCATTGCTCTATTTCACATTCTGTACCAAGAGACAAGATGGTTCCACTTATCCTCCTCTCCATGGAACTTGTGAAATTCTTGCAGTAAGACAGGCTCTCCTGATGTTTTCCTTTGTACAGGACCTGCCGACAGCAGACATGAGTGCACAACAGCAGCATGGGACGGCCCCTCAAAACCCCACTTAGCTCTGCAAACACAGCTGTGGTTGACCGTCTACCTTGAATGACCATGTCCTCGTGTTCAGCAAACCAGTCTTGGCCACAGTCCAAGCCACATCTCAGATGTACAACCCAATTTGCAACCTGTAGTAAGACACCTTAGCCCTCATGCTGTTCCTTTCACTGTGCCCACAGCTCCAGGAAAAAAAGAAAAATAATAACAAGACGCTTGGCCTGATCCTACTCTGCCCGCTCTGGAGAAGAAGAGTTTGTTTTCCATCCTACATGGAAGCAGTGTCATGCTACTGGTGCACCCACCATGGCTTGAGAATCCCTTTCCTCATAGCAACCACCTGCAGCTCAGAGTCCAGATATAACCACGATGTAGAAATAGCACTTTATGTCCTGAAATGAGGAAGACAACAGTCGCTGGTCTAACTCATGTTAGAGGTCATGGCAAGAAATGGAAAATAATGCTCTTATGAAAACATAGCTAACTGGACTGGTCCTCGAGGGTCACATCTCAAATGGAATAATTTTAAGGTTCAAGAGTTGGAAAAATCTCAGCATTAAAAAACAAAACAATGAATGTTTATTCTGGATATTTTTAGACCAGTTTCCTAAGGAAACAAGGCTAACATGGTCACACTGTTTGTGTGTATGTGAATGCACATACAAAGTCCTTGTCTGCCTGCACAATCCTCTCTCCTCAAAGGTTTTTGTATATTTTGTCCAAGTGCAGTGCAAAACCAAAATATTTGTGATATTATATTCTAACAAATTTTGTTCAAACTCTTCTCTGGTGAGAAGAAAGGGAGCCCTGAGGGGCTCCCAAAAAGGGTTCGGCTGGAAAGCTCATTCATCTCTAGACACCAGAGAAGTCACACAGGAAAGTGGCCAGCTTTCACAAGCCTCCATTCTCTTAGTAAGAGCAAAAAAAAAAAGACAAGCTGAGGGCACCAGGTAAAACCACACTTTCCATTCAAATGAACTAAGATGGGTCCATTACTCAGGCCCACTGGCTGGGCAGGAGAATGGGGCCAGCAAGAAGCCCATCTGGGAATGAAGCATGTGAAGAATTAGACCTGACCTGAGGGGGCTAGCTGGGTGTGTTGTGAGTGTATTGGTGTGAAAAAGGAATTAAAGATGAAAAGTCTGTAGGCAAATCAGAAGGTATCTGTGGTCAGACACGCCTGGAAGGGGAGGAAAAGAAGCACTGCAGGCTAAAGCTGATGCTGGAAGAACATCAACATGTACATGCAGGACTGACACCCCAAAACCTCTGCAAATGAAAATGCTGCCAGTTTGCAGCCATGGGTGTACATGCCAACACATCACATCTCCATCTCTGTTAGCCTGGAGGCCACGGTGCTTTCGAAACACCACGTGTGCACTGACTTGGCCAAGAGCTTGCACCCTCTCCTCCAGCACTTTGGTGATGGGGCTGAGGACCTCTACCTGGACCCCCAGCTTCCTGCACCTGTCCCAGCTGCTTCCTTGCAGCATCTCCTCAATCCCAGCACCAGGTCTGTGGATATTTTGTCATGGTTTGAAGAGAAAGACACAACACAAGTAAACAAGGAAATGTAATGGAGGGCCATCCCATCAGCTGTGGGAGGGAGAGACTGCTGCAGAACAAAACCTGTCCTGGACACAGACAGCCTCCCCAAGCCCTGGTTGTATGGCAGCTAATCAAGTACACCAAGTCTTCCTTGTCTGGCACTCTGTGTTCAGCAGAAAAAGCCTGCTTACCTTTCCTCAGCCCATCCCTTCACTGACAGATGTTTGCTTCTTTAAGACACACTTGACCAGATGCAAAAAAAAAAGTCACAAATCTTTGGGAGCACACAGAGAGTGAGGGATGGGCATCAGCTGGGTCAGGCAGAGCAATGAGCTGGAAAAGACACTCTGACTTATTCCTGTCACAAGATATCCAGGACATGATGCAAGACGAACATTTCTCCAGCAAGCTTTGGAGGAGAAAGAAGGGTTAAGAGCTGGGATCCAGCCCTCCAGATCTTCATAGAGAGGCTTTGAACAGCCTTCAGGTGGGACCAGCCTCCTCCAGATGGCTGTGTGGGGAATCGAGATGACTCAGCTCTCAATCTGAGCACCTCAGGTGCTTTCATGGACCAAGACGAACCTAAGTGGTTCTCAGCTCCTAGAAAAACTGGTTTCTTAAGTGAAGAAATTCATTTCTTCACAAAAACAAGCCAAAAAAAACCCACCAAACATTCATTCCTGTTCTCTTTTTGCAGAGAGCCTAAGATACCTGAGGTGGGAGAACACCAAACTGCAGCTGTTTCATTTGTGCCTTCAACAATGCGGTAGAAAGAAAAGCTAGCCTGAAGGAAACCTGGGATGACTATCAAAGAGCTGAGTTTGTGTGGCTTTGCACCCGTACGCTTGTGTAGAAAGACTGTAAAAACGCCAGGAGCCTCGTGCCTGTTAGAGCAGCTCTGAGTTGATCTCTGCTGCTCAAGAGCCGGTTTCACCTTGGAGGCAGCTGCAGGAACACTCCTCCACTGTGTTGGCACTTCTGGGGCTCTACCACTACACCATAACCTGGACAGGGGCTGAGGTCTACTCTGCTGGTGTGAGCTCCACGTACCTGCCAGAAGCATCACACAGAGCTGTCTCAAGACTTTACTAAGAAAAAACAGGGCACTGGAACATGTCCGGGCTGAAGGGACTGTGGATGTTCCATCCTTGTGGGGGGAGGGAGGCAGGGAGAAAAAGAAGCTGCAAATCAAACCCTGCCATTTTGAGCAGGTACGACTAACACGCAAGTCCCTTCTTTTCCTCGCTAAGCCACAGGGAGCACGCACTTACGTCAACCCCCCCGAGCCACGTTTGGGATCACAAGAGGAAGAGCTGACTCAGATGACATCTTGCACAGGGATGCCCTCAGCAAAGAGGGATAAGCATGCACAATGAGCAATTGGATGATCATGCACACAAATCACTGGGGAGATGAGTCCGGCACAGGGGTAATCCAGCAAGAGCTGCGGATGCACATGAGAGCCTGGAGGAAAAGTGCAATGTGCAGCCATCAATAAAAAGAAGGGGGAAGGAGAGGAGGGGCAGCACTTGTGATCTTCTGGGGGAAAAGGAGGGGTGCAATGATGCCTTTTTGCTGGTCCTAAAATCACTAGCCAGACATAGGTGACAAAAAAGGGTTACCTTTGCAATGATCCTTAGGTGCGCAATTCGCCGGGTGGAAAACGCCGAAGATGCACCCACAGCGTAACACATATACAATTTTTATATGTTTAGCAAATTAGCATATCTGACAAAAATCACCAATTAGAGACATAAGTGGTGAGGTAATTCCCCTCCAGTTCAACCCTCTTTGAATTCCCCCTCCTTTAGATAGGAACTGAACTTTGTTTATGAAAATGTGTCTGGGACAGCTAGTTTCAACCTTGATTTCCCTGAGAATCTAACCTTGGACCCCCAGCTTGGAGCTGCTGGGGAATTTATTTTGTCTTTCTGTCTAATTGAGTAGGTGAAGTGCTAGCTATGAATATTATGATAGGCAGCAGAGCTACAAATATATGTGTAAAGAATATAGAAAATATATAAAAGAAAAAAAGTAAAAATCAATTCGGCAGCAGCAATGGTGAGAACACGTGAATGAGAGAATCCTCAAGGAAAGGTGAACCACCAGAGAAAGTTGCATATGTGGGGCAGTGAAAAGGAAGACTGTGAATTGAATTTCAAGGGGGAAAGTGTTAAAACTGCTTCCTGCAGAGAAATGGCAAACACCTACAGCAACTCAAAGGGAAAAAAAAATTGGAAGAAAATCCAGAGATAGAGTTTCCTCTGACTACACACAAGGAAGCTTTACTTCCAATTGACTTGCTGCTGTGCTTATCTCCCAGCAATAAAATGCATTCACCCATCCCAAGCTCTCAAAAAATCCTAGTGCAGTAATAATTACAAAACTACGAGCTCACATTCTCTGAAGAAGGGTGTTATGCATATGATGAAAGCTCCAAAGAACCTTTGTCAGGCTATGTTTAAAGAAAGAAGAGGTGGAAAACCAAGTGTTTACAGACATAAGAGAATAGGAAAAAACCAAAAAAACAAATGCAGGGAAGGGACAAAAAAAGGAAACAAAACAGAACCAGAGAAATAACTGTTCATCTGGGACTTGTTAAGTGCTACATGGCAGGCAGGGAATGCTGATAGGTTCCTTCATTGCATTTGGTGCCACACTTTCAGTGTTCTTCCAGACTGATAACATGTTTCCTCATCTGAAGAAAAAAACACCTTTAGTGTTGCTGAGGTGGTTGACTCTAGCAACCCTACTGCAGGTGAGAGAGCAGCAGCTGCAGGGCTTGCCAGCATGCCAGCAGGACATCCTCTGGGCTCCTGGCTTTTTTCTTCCCTCCCTCTCCAATCAGACTAAATGAAATGAGCTATTTGTGGGTTTGGAAGTGGCAACGGTTCAGCCCACTCCATCCCCAGGTGCCAAAGGGTTGAAATAAGAGAAAACTCTTACAGAACTTTTGTGCACTTTCCAATTGCCACACAAGCAGCCAGAGACACAGCTCAGGCTGTGATTCAACTTCTGAGCAGCCCTGGGAAAAGGGTTAGGAAGCTACCCTTACTCTTTTTTTCAAGTTGGGGAAGCCGATGTGAAACTTGGCATGGTGTGGACTTAAAAGAATCCCCAAAAGTTGTTGGGTTGCAGCCAAGCATTCAAGCCAGCAGAGCAGAGGTTCCCAAGGCTGGTACTCTCTCACCCCCTGCCTCCCTCCCCTCTCCAGGGCATCAGCAACCGCACCCAGCAAGATCCTCTCCTGAATTCCCTCCCCTCCCATTCAGGATCACATAACATCCCTGGGGCGATTGCTCACATGGAAAAGCAACATGAGGAAAGTATTTAATGTATGTTTATGTCTTTTAATATAGTGTAGCAGCTGGAATCAAAGGCAAAAACCCCGGGCCTCAGCACATGAGCATCGTGGCTCTCCACAGAGTCCCCTTCTAATCACTGCTGCTCTCTGGACCACAGCTTTAGAAATCAGGCACTAAACCCTATTGCCTAATTAGCAGAGCAGTGTAAAGCTTAAGAACAGGCATATCTTCTTCCTCCCTAAGTGGCCACTGAATAAATGCTATATCCCCAGTTCACAGTCCCTTTTTACATTGCTGGCATTACCAGTCCTTCGTGTACCCACATGCTGTTACTTAAATTGCTTCCATGTTTTCATTACTTGCTCTCTGTGCTGTGTGTATTGAAACTCCTGCAAGAATGCTGAAGTGGTATTTCAAAGCACTGGGGACTGCTGGAGATGTAGCTGGAAATATTATGCAACAAGCTAAGGGGATTTTTCAAGTCCTGATAGAGTTTGCACTTCCTCAGGGGAAAAATAAATTTGGGTGCTACTCCATGATGTGCAGGACAACCATTCCCACCCACTAGAGGCATGAGAATGGCACTTGCAGCTCAGTCTCTGTGTATTCTCTGCATCCACAAGTAAGGCGGTAAACCCAAATAATGTTTCCATGTGCAAAGGAAATGTGTACATTGGGCCAAACCCTCCTGGAAAATTCCGTAAAGGACAGTGGACTGATGCCACCTGAAGGTCTGTCCCACTCTTTAAATGCGTTGTTCCCTCCTTCTGCTGCCAGCAGCTGCGTTTCTGGAGCTTGTGCTGATTAAACCAACAGGCAATCAAAACAGCCTAATGATGAAATTTCAAAACCGCCAAAACCATTTAAATGTGATGAATCACTTTTTTTTTTTTCCACAACCACTACTGCAGCTCTCAATGGTTCTGCAGGTACATGCGGAAGGTTCCTGTGTGCCCCTCTCTCTCAGGGAAACACACAGATGGATCAGAGATCTACACCTCCTCTCGAGTTTCAGCTTGGTCTTTCCTCCTAGTTATCTTCCCCCCAAAAAATTTCTGTACCTGCCACAGGATAGACACTGATCATAGAAGAAACCACTGTGAACTTTTCTTCCACTCAATTCCAGCCTCCCTTGCTGCAGTGCCTTTGATCACCCCTTGATGCAAGGTGTTCACAGCCTGATCCCAGAACCGCACGAGCCGAGGGGCAGGCGTGTGTGAAATCCAGGTTATGCAGGGTATTCCCCATGCTGCTGGTGCAGGCTGTAGGTCTCCAGGCATCACACCCCTCGAGATCACAGCACTGGGGTCTTCCAGACCCCTGCCGGGGACATCTCTGTGGCAGCTGCGGCTCAGCAGCTGCCGCGCGGCAGCCGTTGGGTGTTATGCTAATGGTGCACTGGGGCAGCAGCCCTCTCCCCATCTGCTCAGAGCATCCACCTGCTGGGTGGTGAGGTTTTTTTGTTTGTTTTAATGGCCAGATTAGACCAGTGTTGACCCAAAACGCTCCCAGCCTGAGCGCAGGGTGTGTGTGTGAGCACAGCCCCAGCCTGCTCCGACCTCACAGCACAGGTGCAAGCTGGATGCAGCCGCGTCTGAGCCGTGATCTGTTTCTTTCAAACTCCTTATCCTCCTGCAATTAAAGTCATCACCCTGAGAATAACCATGTTACAAGGTGCTTTTGCAGCTATTGTTCACACTGGGTTTGTTTGGTTTTTGTTTGGGTTTTTTTTTTGCGCATAACTTCCTTATGCTTAGCTTTATTTATTCAACCTCTGTGGATGACCACACAGAAGAGAACACACCTTCCATGCCCATCTGACTGGGTGATAAATAGAAATGAAGGCTCTGATTTCTATTTCAGTCATATTCTCCTCAGTCCACGCGTGGTAGGCAGTGGTTTGCAGTTCCTTTTTTCTCTGTACATGGCCATGGAAGGATTGCTTGTGACACCTTTGCTGTCACTGAACACAGTCTCATAAAACTGCTGTTTCCCCTGAGACCTCTACTAGCATTCAGGGAGGACAGGAAAGTGGAAATTAGACATTGCTTGGTGCTAAGAAGGCAGCCCATCCTTTTCAATAGGTGGGAAAATCTCTTCTCCAAATGCTATGGGGCCAAACCTCCGCTGTGTTAATAAGAGCTACTTCTTTCGTGCCCATACACTGCATCATTTAGAAGATTCTGAGAAAAAAAAAATCCCCTTCATTTGGGGATTTTTTGGTTTGCTTTCAAGTTCAGCTTGTAAGGAAAGTACTCTAAGAGTGAGTGATGTTAATCTCCCTGGGCTCTGCCTTGAGTCAGTGGGAAATGTCGATGCTTAAAAAAGTGATTTTGAGTTATGAAAATTTTGGTCTAAGTCAGTCTGCTGAGGAGGATTTCTCCAGGAAGAGGTGGTGGCAATGAGCCTCCTCAAGGCTTCACGTTGCCCTTTGAGCACTCGTCACATCTGTAAGGTATGGGAGAAGAGGGATCAAAGCTGCATGAGCAGGAAAACCAAGCCTTAATCACTGACTGGCTAAATCTGAGATTAATTTATCCAGGTTTTGGAGACACTTGTGGGTCTTTATCAAGTTTGTCTTCCTGTCTGAACTCATGAAGCCCGTGTGATACTAAGGAGGAAGAGGTGAAATATTTGTACTGTAACCTGACCAAAACTACTTGGCTAATGCCTAGGACAGAAAATACCACTAACTCAAAAATTTGGGTCCCCAGCAGCACTGCTTAATATACTTAATAAACTAAATTTGGTCTATGTACTAAGTGTAGGCTACACTACAGAAAAATCAAGCCAACAGCAAATCAAAAGGCTGCTCCTGAAAACAGCTCATATGAAGAAAGGATTTTCTTTCTTTCTTTTCTCATCCTTGAATAAGTGAAAAAATAAAAAAAAAAGTTCAATTTTTACCCAGACTTAAAGTACCAAAAATTTCTCTGCAGAAGGATATTTCAAGAAAATGATATGCATCTGGAAGAAAATGAGGCTTATAATGGAAGTATTTTCTGTAGCATAACCATAGTGCTACTCACACAATGCTGTAATCAAGAATAATGGAGCCCATCACCCAGAATGCAGGAATGAATTCAATTGTTCACCGTGCACATACCTCTATTTTAAAAATGCAGTTGAATGCTTTAACTGCCAAAAGGCTTGAGCATTAGTGCTTAGGCACAAAGCAGTTTAGAAGTGGGCTCCTTCATTTCTCAGTCATGTAATCATTAATCTCAAAACTCAATTACATACAAAAATAGAAGAGGCCTGGTTGAACTTTTGATCTCTTCTGAATTGGTTCATCTGAAGGATAGTTCAAGATCATTCCCAATGCATATGTGGCAGCGCAGGATGATCCTTGCCCTGTGCTCCTCCAAGGCCAAATCTTGCAAAGGTTATGCCTTGGACACAAATTGTTTGAGAAGATTTTTCCTCCCCTCTCCCTCTGCTTCAGGGAGAAACTGGAAATATGTGAAATAACAAGACCTACCTTCTTTTTGGAGTGTGATCTGTCCTCCTCTTTAGCTGTTTTGCTATTTTTCCCAGTTCTGGAAAGCTTCTGTTCCCCAGACTGCTTGATGGTGATTTTGATCTCGGGAGGGCAAATATAGTTCTCCAAGTTCTTTGGGGGCTTCTTCGCTCTCTTGGTGGTCTGGATCTTTAGTTTTAAACTCCCCTCCGTGAAGTTAGCCTCCTTGATGGAAAACTCCTGCTCCTCCAGGCCATCTCCTGCCACCCATTTCTCGCTGTCTGCATTGGAAGTGGAATCCACGTCTCTTCCAGAACCCAGCTCATCCTCTTCCTCGGGCTCCAGCCTCTCGCTGCTCACCGGGATCCCTTTCCCCGCGCCTGACGAAGGCAGCATCGTCTCCCCTGCGCAGCCTGAGACAGGCGAAGGCTTTGTGGAGGTGACAGCAGCTGGCAGAAAGTCTGCTTCACCCCCCCTTTGCCGGGAGCTGCTCAAAGTCTCTCTGGGCTCCATAGCAATACCACAACGCCCTGGAGTTTGGTCGGAGGGAAGGGGAGTACGGGAGGGGATGAGGGGAGCAAGGGCAGATATGATCCCAGGGAGAGAATGGCAACTGTCCACCAAATTCAATGTCCCGGTCACCCAGAGGCTGCAAGATGCTCAGAAGAGACCAAATGTGCCACTGTCAAAGGAAAGGAAAAAAAAAAGAGGAAGTTAGCAGGTATACACACACACACACACACACACACACATATATATCAAACCAGTGTGGAGATGACTGAAGAAGGGCACAGGGCACACTCAGGCTTCCCTTGCAGCATCTCAAGGGCTTTCCTTGAAGCAGAATGGGAACCAAAGCTCACCAGCATTTCTGAGGGCTGAATCTGACATCACAAAGCAAGGAACAATAGCCGTGTGTATTGTTAAATGGACGACAATGAATACATATTTTAAAAAAAACTCCACATCCAAACTGTTGTCTCAATGCAAACATCTTCAACTCGACTTATGCAACGAACGAGAGGACAGCCAGCTCTCCACACCCATGAACCTCCTCATTACCTCGACGTGCTCACTGTCACAGGGTTTCCAGAGGGGAAAAAAGGTAAACTCAGACACTTGCTGTGAGTTAAATAATAACCCCGTGATCAGAGCACAGAAAACATGGTGCTGCCCTCTGAATCAGCAGCAGAGTTTCAAACTCTCTATTTCCTCACTTCCCAGGTATGAGAGAAACATGCCCTTGGCTGCCAGCTATTCTGGGGGGAATCCTGCTTTGGATGAATAATTCATTACAGACCAACTGCAGCCCAAGACTCTCTACGGGATGCTGGAATTGCAGGAGGATCCACCTGGGCTTCTTGCAGGGCATGTCAGTGTCCCAAGTATTGAGGTGCATGGAGGAAAGCTAAACTCAAGCTTTTCTAGAGCTCCTCATGCCCCTGGGTGCCACTGCTCTGTGGTGAAGCCTGGGGCTGGATGATGCACAGACTGTGCTCTCAACCTTGCAAGTTTTATGTTCCTTTAGAACATCAGAGATGGAACCCTTTGAGGCAGAAACACTCCTACTTGGTTCCTTACAAAGTCTCAGCTAAAGTTAGAGGGAGAAGCTGTGAATGTTTGATTGGGGCAGAAGCCGTATCAGGAGTAGCTCCCTGTTGGATTAGCTCAGCTACACTCGACCAACTGCCATCAAGATCCGAGCACAGCCAGGGATTTTCCAGGTCATTCTTGGCAGCGATATACCATAAAGAAAAAAACCCAAAAATCATCGCTACCTATCTCCAAATCAGCACAACAGCACCAGTATACACTACTCTAAAGCACAGCTCACCCAGGAGAAACGCTTGTCCTCGTACCATTGGCTTCTTTTTGCTTTTTAAAGGTACCTTGCAGGAGCTTGAAATTCGATAAGAAGTAATAACAAGTGCCTTTTATTAGTTGTAGATCCACATTTGCACTGGAGTGTGACCATGTGTCACTTGTCTGACTGGGGCACGTGTGGCTACAAGTGGAAAGTCCTAAGCATCCTAGAGCTCCATGAAATCACTAGGGGACCTCCACCCACATCTCAGCAGACACAAATTCAAATAAACTTCCCACAAACAGCACAAGCTGACAACCCAAGCAGAAAGAAAAAAAAGAAAGAAAAAAAAAAGAAAAAGAGAGAACTTGGAGCCTGTATTGCCATCTGGCCTTAGGGATGGTTTCTGTAACTCACAGGAGATAGAAATACACCACAAAAACACTTAAATCGCACATCTCCTGGCAATGGTGGAGAGAGTCATTTCCCAGAGCTGGTGTCACTGGTCTCATTTGAGATGATCTTGAGTAAATAACAGACCCAAGGTCTCCTGCAGGCCTACCCTGATTCACCCTGTGGTCAGCCAGTCTCTCCATTTCACCCCTGGGAAACAAGGATCACTCTAACATCCTTCAAACCCATTGTAGGGTGGGTTAGTTAATGAAGAGTTTTTAACCCAAACCGTGTGGTAGCTGCTAATTACTAACATAATTAGTACATGAAAGCCACCCAGTTGGGAGGAGCTGCTCCACCTAATTGACTGACTTTGCACCTTGCCTCTCCTTGTGCCTGTGGAGGTGATGGGAGTCAGAGACACCTTCCTCTTCCAGCTGGCCCAATCAAGAAAAAGGAAAAA
>VZRS01005032.1:201520-214989 GCA_013398055.1 Ifrita kowaldi | reverse complement strand
AAAAAAAAAAAAGAAAAGCCATCTTATTTCTCTGCCATTTTGCATTGTTAATCTGCTTGGAGAGGGACACAATGTACACACTGCTGGACTGCAACACAAACACAAGGTGGTAAAAGCTCGGTGGTGCAGCATTCCAGGGAGTTACCGCTCTGGTATGCACGCATGTACAATGGGCACTCTGTGCCGGCCTCCGCCCACAGGCTTTTAACCTCTCTCGCTGCTGGCTGCAACGAGCAGGCTCTGGGCTCTGGAGCAACTCAGCAGGATGAACCTCCAGCCACTGAGGGTGCAAGGAAGGGACCACAGCCACTGCCATAATGAACCAGCCCTCTTGGGACCCTCAGATGAACGGGAGCTTAAATGCAGCTTGTGACTCCAGGACACGAAGAGTCGTTCAGGTTTTGAGCCACTGGGTAATGTTTTATGGAGGGTGAATAAAAAGCCAGGTTTCTGCTCCAAAGTCTGGTTGTGGGTCTTGGACCCAAATGCTGGGTCATAATGTCCAAACACTCAACCCTGCTTGGCCGTGTGCCTCCAGGTCAGCATAAACAAGCAACAGATAAATAAAGTCATTGCATTACACTCATGTCAGACGAATTCATGCCAAATCCACCTTAAAACCCGACTTAAAAATATTAGCCTCCTGTTCTGCCAGGAGTCTGCAGATGATATCACCAGACCCACAGGTAGCAACAAATAACCCTGCACTCAAATGCTGCACCCAGAATTAACTGGGTCATTGTTTTAGATATCTCCTTACTCTCCTTCAGGGTTAATAGTTAAATGACTTGGGTGCAGGGACATCATACTCGTCTTTCTAGTTTGGGCAGGCTACCTGTGCTTTGACTAATTAGAAACCTCACTTCAGGCCTCTGAACATGTAACCTCTACTGGAAACCTCCCCTCTACAGAGTGCCTGCAAGGAGAATCACAGCATATGGAATGGTTTGTGTTGGAAGGGATGCTAAAGCTCATCCAGTTCCACCCCTTGCCATGGGCAGGGACACCTTCCACTATTCCAGGTTGCTCCAAGCCCCATCCAACCTGGCCTTGGACACTGTCAGGGATCAGGGGCAGCCACAGCTGCTCTGGGCACCCTGTGCCAGGGCCTCCCCAACCTCACAGAGAAAAATTTCTTCCCAATATCCAATTTAAACCAACTCTCTGTGGGTTAAAAGCCATTCCTCCTTGTTCTGTTGCTGGAAGAGCTCTATTTCTATTTTTAACACCCAGGACATGAGGTCTGTCTAAACTTCTAAGTGCTGACCCAAACAGCCCTTCCAGGCCTCCAATGCTCACCAGCATCAAGTCCCGTTCAGTGAGCAGCTACAGAGGCATTTTACCATCCAAATTAAGCTCACGGGGGAAAGTGCTACTGCTAGCAGGCTTCCCGCAGTCAAGTTAAATTTGAGGAGGATAATTCACAGGTGAATGACAATAAATTTCACAGAAGTTGGCACTAGCTCTTAATTAGGAAGAGATTCACGCTTCCTCTGATAAGTACTGAGAAATAATCAAACGCCTGCTTGCTCAGCCTTGTTGCCAGTGCTCATGTTTCTTATCAGCTCCTCTGGGCACCTCAAACACCCTCCTGGAGGCAAAGGCCTTCAAGTACGAGACCTCCCTTTGGATCACACTGGATGTCTCCTATTAGGGGTTCTGAATATGCTCCCTTCTCCTGCTTCAGGCAACCTGGTGCTCACAAGTATTCAGATGCCAGGGCTATAAAGTCGTTAAAGTGAAAATTTGCTGAGGACAAAAACAGAAGTGAGAGCCAATAGGAGGGAGGAGAAATCCACCTGTTTGGGATTCTCCATGAAATGAAAGTGAACATAATGTTTGGCATGGCTTTTGCCTTAAGCTTGGACTCGATGGTCTTGGAGGTCTTTTCCAGCCTTAGTGGTTCTGTGATTCTGTGATTCTAAATGTGAGACCAACCACACTAGTAGCAAGCAAACACAGTTTTGACACATGCAAGCAAGGCAGGTTCAGCTGCCCAGTGTTTCTGCTGTTCCTCTGAACTGTTCAAGCACTAGGAACACCAGCAGGGATTTGGGAGCCATATTAAGAGGTGCTGCCCAAATCCCTTCTACACTAATACCGCTGTAACTACTGAGACTGCTTTAATTTTGTTCATAGAATCCAAAGTGAATGCGTGAAAAAGAAAAAAAGTCTGTTGAACAGGTTCAAATAAGGGGAAACTAAGGCACAAGTCTGAGGCTCACAGGGAATGCAAAGTGGATTCATTCAGATTTCAGACTCTGTGTCTACTGTGTCACCTTTGGATCTTGCACTCTCCCATGGGACATTGCATCAAATCCCTAATCTCTGCAAAACATCAAGATTCCTGGAACCCTCTACTTTCCACGTCTCTAAAACCATTCACCGCAAAGCACTGTAAAGCAGTGTTTAATGATGTCACCTTTCCCTCCAAAGACTTCCAGGTGGCTTCCATGGTCATTTATGGCATTGTGGAAATGCAGCTGCCTCTGTGCCAGAGGCCAATGGACAGCACATGTTACAGCCAAGGGCAAGTTTTGGTCAGGAACGTGCTTTTATGAGCAGTGTCTACGAAACTTCAGGATTCGTCACGGGTCTTAAAAACCCAACGTCCCAGCATGTGACAAGCTGCACTGAACCCAGTTAACCCATACTGGAGTACAAAAATGCCCCACCCCATTTCTTCGTTATTGTTTTGCGGAAGAAAAATATTGGAATTTCATGCTTGGTTGTGGTCTCTGTCCATGCTCTGCCAGATAGCCAGCAGCATGACTTCAATGCTGATCAGGAACAGGCATCTGATCACACTTCTGTGGAATGGGAAAGCACACAATGTGAGGCTTGAAATTTTCTTCGTGATGACATAAAGGCAGTTCCAGATGATGGGAAAACTTGTAAGCCATGAAGCCAGTGTGGTGCAGAAAAGTGACATAAAATGATAAAATACAAAGTCTTCTGGGATAAAATTAAATAACTGCTATTGTTTGGAGGGGTTTTTTTTGAGCAAATTTGAACCAGTGTGAGTTTATACTGGATCAGTGTCATGTACCAGTAGTGTATTTAATCCACTGCTCAGAGCCCTGGAGCTAGATTTATGGCAGCTTTGGACCACAGCCTCACGCACTTCCTGAGGCCATGATACTCTGAAAGAACAATCCAGCTTTGGCAAGGAGCTCAAATAATGACTGTGGCAGTTATTTTCTGTCCATATTATGGATCACGTAGGAAACACCCTCTCCGTGTCACCTGCCTTGTGTCCATCTAACTAAGGTATGTAATTCATTAATAGGGTGAGTTAGAAGAAGAAATGTGATTCCCCTTTGCATGGTCCCCCTACCTCCAACTCTGCTTTTGTTCCAATCCTTCCAGCTTTACCCCTGATTTTGCATGGATTATGCGAGGACTTTCTACAAAGGGACAGGATGCAAACTGTCCCAGATATGGGTTATCCACATGAAAACAAGGAGCAAGAGTTAATGGCAGTTGCCAGAAATATAATCTTCACTTGTTTCCATCAAACTGTGCTGAGTCCAAGGGCTACCATCCCTCTGAGCAACACTGCCTGATGGCTCTGCCCCAGTGTGCCCAAGCCTGGCAAAGGGAGCTAGGAAAAGTCACACTGGAGGGAAAAAGACATGGTAAACCAAGTATCTGTCACAGCCAGATGAAGCTGAAAGCATCCTCCCCAAGACAAAGGGGCAGAAATAAATGAAAATCCAAGCACATCTGTAATTACAGAGGCATGTAAGTGTGCATATTACACACACACGTATCTGTCTTCTCAACATAGACATATTTAGAGTAGATTATGGAATCATATCTGACTCCATAATTAGGTTTGAGATTTTATAATTAGATCAGATAGTCACCTTTCTATGTAAGTAACTGACTATCATACAGGGCTTGCAGGAGGGCCAACTGAATGATTAAACAACTGACACGGCCATAAATCACAAGGACAATAAAAGCAATACTGCCCAAGGTACAGCTGTGGCAACCGCCAGCCTAGCAAAGCACCCATCTGCAGGAGGAGGAGAGGTGCCCATCGTGCTGCCCAAGGACTTTTATAAGCTCCTGCCTGAGAGCTCTACCAAGGTTTTGTAAACCTACTCAGTCATAACCTAAAGCTGTATCACAGTGTTGGGAAAGGGAGTGCAGTCATCAGACTTGTGAACACCTCCTCACAGAGACTTCTGGTCTCTAAAATGATCAAGCCCCTCCCACTTGTTCCCTCTGAGGCAGACAACAAAAGTTTGGTTTGTGTTGAAAGGGACCTTAACGACCATGTTGTTCCAACCCCCTGCCATGGGCAGGGACACCTTCCACTAAACCAGGTTGCTCCAAGCCCTGTCCAACCTGGCCTGGAACACTTCCAGGCATTCACAACTTCCCTAGGAAATCAAGGTGTAGCATTTGATCCTAATGACATCAAGAGCTGGTACGTGGTTTTTGCCCATTTTCCTTACGAAGATCAGGCCTCCAGGACACTGAAAAGCAGAAGGAGATGCCAACTGCACCTCAGCTCATTACAATACAAAAAGCCAAGCCGGTAGATTTGCCTAAGTCAGGTCAACACCAGGTTGCTGAGCTCCCAGACCAATCATCATCACTCCCAGCGGGGTGTACAGAGGTGACTCCTGGGATGACCCAAGAGACCACCCCAAGCACTCTGCTGGATGCACCAGTGTGTGCCACTGCAAGGATAAAACTTATTCCATTAACAACAGCCATAAAACTCTTTGGGAGGAAGTGTCAATGTGCACAGAAGGGGACTTAAATACTTACTCCGTTCCAGCCAGCTCTTGCCAAGCGCACCATCCTGGAGGCAGCGGCAGCTACTCCAGGCTACAAATGGAAAGTTTTATGGGTATTTAGGGAAAGGTTATTGGCACAGAGAACAGCCACAGAAAGCAAAACCCTGTACAATTCCATCATCTGCGTTACCAAACTTTCCTAGATTGACTCTGCTCTTGGAGAGCTGCCATCATACACAGTAGCCTCCTTCTAACACCGTCATGGCAGGGCAATAATCTCTTCTTCTCCCTCTGATCAAACATTTCCCCCTGCACCATGAAATGTGTGGAAAATTATTTCTCTGTATAAATCATTAATGAGAGTTTTGTTTTTATTTACTGCTGCTGCCACGGGACTCCTTCTTTCACCTTTTTTTTTTTTCCCTTTCTCCATTATTTCATTTTTGCTTGCACGTGTGCCAAATAGAGCAGCTTCCTCTTCCTTTGGGAAAAACAAAGAAATAAATAAAATCTAACAACACATCTGATAGGGAATGAACCATGTCTTGGCTCAGCATCCATTCCTCAGAGCCATAAGTGATGGCACAAGGAGGACCTAGAAGGCTTCAGTCCAGGGTCTACCCCATGCCCAGTCTGGAGCCTGTGCAAACAACACATCCCGTGTTATTCTATTCTGCATGCTTCAAACAATGCTGGGAGTAGGAAAGGTTGGATTTTGTCCATCCAGGACTGCACTGTGTGTTTCCATGCTGAGTAAGCCGTGATATCTTTCTTGGTGCTGTATAAAACACTGAGCATCCCCAGCGTCAAAGGGGGACTGTGAGAAAACAAGGTGTCCAAAGGGCATTCAAGAAGAATAGCAATAATTTGGGGTATTTAGAGGAAGGCATTGGAGCTGCTTTGTCCTGCAGAGTACATCAGTCTTTTGGGGAATGAGAGTGCTGGGGCCAGCAATACAAGAAATTCCCTTAAAGCCTCATGGATGGAGCAGGAGGAAGAAAAATCAGGAGGCAAAAGAAGCACAGGACACAAGTGGATGCAGCTGGGTGCACACGGGACAAAGAGCAGCCCACAGTGCAGGGACAGTGATATCAAGAGGCACAAAAACATTAGTTGGAAGCATGCTGGTGGGAAGACCTGAGGCCAGGAACAAAGGCAAGATAACTGACAGCTGCTGTGGGCAAAGGGAAGGAGCACCTTTGCCTCTAATGAGGCTGAAGAGGAAGTGGTTACAGAAGTGCTGGGTGAAGTTGAGTCAGAAGGAGATAAAAGCCTGCAGAGTATCCGCACGCCTGAAAGGCCTCTCCAGCTCAATTACTTCGCTGTGCTCTTTGCACACATCGGGCTCCCTCCAAGGCAGCAGAGAGGGTCAGGAGCCCCAGATTCACCACTCAAATCCTTATTGAAGCAGGACCAGGACTTTGGACTATTACTCCCTTAGAATCATAGAATCATTAAGGTTGGAAAAGCCCTTTAAGATCATGGACTCCAACCATCCCCCCAGCACTGCCAAGGCCACCCCATGTCCCCAAGTGCCACATCCACACATTTTTTTGAACACTTCAAGCATGATGATTCTAACACTTCCCTGGGCAGCCTGTTGCGATATCTGACCAACCCTCCAGGAAACAATTTATTCCTGCTATCTAATCTAAACCTCCCCTGGAGCAACTTGAGGCCATTTCCTCACATTCTGTCATTTGTAATACTCATAACACTACTGACTCCATGAGGATGTTAAAGGTTGGGATGGGATCAACACCTGGGGGGAATCCAAGGTCAAGTCAGTCATGGGTACCATGTCTCTTCGTCAATGACGTACGGATTGCTGTCTCTTAACCTGAATCCTTCACTTAGATCTCAGCCAAGCAAAGTTTGATCTGTGGGCTCTGATGGGCCAAGAGAACCCTGAACTGAGGTGTCAGTGTTGCTGCTCCCCAGCTGGAGATAGGTGTGGGTTTGAATAAGTTCTCAGTTCCTACCGAGGACCATGCTGCAGCTTATTGTTATTTCAATTGTTGCTCGCACTACTTTTTTTTCAAATGTTTTCCTTTAAGGGCCTTGGGAGGTCTATTCGCTGAGCTAAGGGCGAAGAAAATGTTCTGTCCTGAAAGTCACACCTAGAAGACAGCATGTTTTAAGAGAAGATGTCTCGTCAATGCTGGTGATAGACATGGAGGAGCAGGACTCATGCTCCTGTGAGTACCTCCTATGACACAGAACTCTAATCTAATGTAATCAACATCTATAAAAAAATGTCATTTATGATTCCTATCCAATGGAATTTCTTGGGACATTGCCCTTCTCTTTGAGCAAAGAGACTACAAGAATACCGCTGACTTCGGATGTCTACACTCTAATCTGTCATGGCATCAGAAGGAATGGCCTCCAATTTTTATCTCACTGAAAGACCAAAAGATTACAGAGGCCATCAAGAAGCCCTATATCCATAAGATAGAAACTGCTGTCCTCTTCAAAAGCATGTAGTTAGAATAATTCAAAAAGGGAAAGTGTTTCCTCTTTCCACTCTCACTTTTTGTGAATAAATTGAAAAAAAACCTGATTGCTGGAGAGACTTACTCTACTTCTCAGGAAGAACACTGTCATAAAGCAGATGGAAAGCATGACATTTTTCAGCCCATTAGGTGAAGATTGTGGAAATTACAAGGATGTGAATGTATGAGTTAATATTTTAAACTGATTTGCAACCTTAGGAACAATGGACATGTACAGTAACACTTTGCCCAGATACCTGCTACAACACTTTACATGTATACAGTACTGTTCGAACAGTTACTGAACTCCCCCAGTTAAGCTTCGTGTCTCTGATCCCTTCTGAAAAAGAACTGAGGAATTCAGCAGAGAATTATTCCCCTTACAGAATTCTATTGAATCCCCACTATAGAGCTCCATACGAAGGCTTTAGAGAGGAAAAAAAAAAGAAAAAAAAAAAACCCTACAGGAAGGATTTCCTTGTCTAGGAAACTAATAGGATTTCAGAGGAGTTTCAGAGGAAACCCCACTGTATTCTCCAAAGCCAAGTATTTAGCAAGTCTCGAGGAGAGGTGGACATGGATCACAGCGTCACTCCAGAATACGCTGGGTCTGGAAGCACAGAGGGAAGTTAGGCCAGTGTCCAAGGCTTAGAAATCACATAGGCAGGACATTCAGGATATGTGGATTCATATGGAGGGAAGATGTGCCTGTAATGCCTTGCAGCTTGACCTCTGATTTGAGTATCATCATTTTCTCCCTTCCATCTTAAAACTGGCTTCTCCATCTGCTAAAATGCCAGGACAGAAAGAGAGTGATTCATTGTATACATATATATCTCAGTTTTAAAGGTTAAGGCGAACAAAAAATTTCAAAGTAACTTAAAACCTCAGGCTTCCGATCTTTAACCCATCTCTAATTCTGAGGTATTTGAGTCCTGGGTTACTCCTTGCTTGCCTACCACACATTCTTCTGAAAAGCTTTCCCAAGCACTGTTACAAGTTATATCATACTACAGTAGAGGAAACTTTGCTCTCCTTGCTGCCATCCTCACAGAGCCTTTATCTGCCCAGCACTGCACAGCAACCCTTACGGAAACAGGAATTCACTCCTTCAGGGGCACTGAGGAGCTGAATAAGTCAACCCACAGCAGCATTTAGCCACAATCCCAGCTCCTCCCAATATTGTGCAGAGCCAAGCCTTGGGCCACCCCCTGCTCTGGTGCTCACCAGGACAGGTCAGAGCCTTGCCACCACCTTCTGACCTCACGTTTGCATGGAAATCGGTCTCTTCTTGTATGGCTTTTCCACACATTGTGCTCACTTTGAAAAGAGTGCATTAAACTCTACAGCCATGCACAGGAAAGATAACTCAGGCTCATCCTCACCACCTACACAACTCCTATTTTCCCTGAGAAACCCCTGAGTAGGCCCATTGTGCCTACTCTTAAGCAAGAGTAAACCTGACCTGGGGATTTGTGAGCAGCGCCAGGGTCTGTATTCCCAGAGTACTTCCCTGGCCACCTTCCTCTTTGGTCACATGTTCTTCCTCCAAGTTTCTACTTGGTCTTTTGGAGAGACATGAAAGACAACAAAACCCTAAATGAAATAATGTCAGAAGATTTCTTTTCATACTCAGTTGTCCCAAACCTTACTTAAAACTCATCATTGCATTTGGACAATCTCTCCTCCAAAGTAAATCCGGCTCCACAAGGGCAAAATAGTTCCTAACTCTGCTTTCCCTCAAGAGCTGATAAACAGAAATTAGCTACTTCCTTCACTCATTTCCTCAGCTCTGAAAGATAAGATGTATTATTCTCTGACTGCTTCTATTCAATTTAAGAAATTATTTTGTCTTCCTTTATTCCCTCAGCTGTTTATTCCGTTAACTTTGCACTCTTTACAGTCACTTAAATGTGAATTCAGAATCCAGTTGCCTGTTGCAGAGCTGTGCTTTGTCCCAGCATCCAACAGGCCTCTAAGCAGGTCCAAAAATGCAATGAACTTTTGAAAGCACATCAGGTGAAGCCTTCTCATCAGGAGGAGAAAGAAACAGTCTCCAAGTGTTGCTAACCACACACACTTGCAAACTGATTTCATATCTGTATCAGAAGAAAAAAGTAGTCCCAATGTCAAAAGTCTGGAAATCACTTTCAGATCTGACATTCCCCCCAGGCTCAAACACAGAACTGAGGGATTTAAAAGTCCATCTTTAATCAAGGTGACAATTTCCTAAAAGCATAAGTGATTTTATTTCCTCAGCAAGAATAACGGGAAAGAAAACTCTTTTTTATCAAGCTGGAAAGAGAGAAAGTAATGAGAACAGAACCTACAATAGCAGCA
Source organism: Ifrita kowaldi (assembly GCA_013398055.1). Lineage (NCBI taxonomy): Eukaryota > Metazoa > Chordata > Aves > Passeriformes > Cinclosomatidae > Ifrita > Ifrita kowaldi. The sequence goes on along the minus strand of VZRS01005032.1, from coordinate 205,400 downwards.
AAACCAGTCCCAGTAGAAACCACAAGCCCTGCAGCAAAACACTGAGAACCTTCTCCACTAAGGTTCTCCCACAGAGTCTCACCTTTCTCGCTTTGGACTAGCTCTAGACTTTGGATTGATGCTGCACTAAGATTTCTTGGACTTCTCAGCAATGAGGCTAGACCTTATCATGGATTTCCTCTGACCAGGTATTATTTTATAGGTCACCTATATTAGAAAAATATTCCTCCCCGTGAGACTGGTGAGGGCCTGGCACAGGGTGCCCAGAGAAGCTGTGGCTGCCCCTGGATCCCTGGAAGTGTCCAAGGCCGGGCTGGACATTGGGGCTTGCAGCAACCTGGGATAATGGAAGGTGTCCCTGCCCATGGGATGGGCATGGGATGGTTTAAGGGCCCTTCAACATAAATCACTCTCTGATTCTATGATTTTTACACACATTTGCTGCCCTTGTCTCATCACCAGAAGCATAATTAATCACAGCACTTACAAATCTAAAACCCTGCGTGTCTACATGCTATGGCAGGCAAAAACGGTGCTGCATTTTCTGAACACGGCTTAAAATCTGTCCCTCCACGCTTCGTGGAACACATTTTGGTGGTTATTAATTCTGCCTTTCAACATTGTCGCAGACCCACAGATCACAGATACTCCAGAGATGGGTAGTTAATGGGGAGCAAGGAAAACCGCCTAGGCATATGGTTAAACAAATCAGTCATCAGTTCAGTGGGACAGCTTTCATTTCCATCACAGCAATCTGTTGGATCCCAGAACTGTTTTTACGTGGTTCATTAGACAATAGCCTTTCTCGCTACTACTTGGGTCAAGAGTCAAAATTGCTGTGTAATTGCAAGTCTCAGGGCACAAGGCAAGAGTTTTTCAGTCCTGGAGGGTGTTGTCCAAAGGGGAAAGAAAACAGAAGGGAAAGATTATGTGTGAGCAATTGAACCCTACTGAGAGGGAAAAAAAAGTCACTGAAACTGGGATTAGGCAAATCTGGTAATGGAAAACAAGAGTCCTGTTGGTAAATTGGCACTTGCACCTAAAAGATGTGTGTGGTGGGGAAAAGGAGCTCAAAGGATGGGTCAAAAAAGAGCAGAAGAGGAGATTAAGCAGCATCTGACGTCAAAAAATTATGGTTGGACCTTTTTGAGCATTTAATTCCTTGGGTTAATTAAGCACACAGTGATAGCCGTTGTTAAACAAGAAGAGTTCCCAACTTAATCAAAGTACATTATTGAAAACAATACAGAGCAACCTCAGTAAAGAAACCAGTATACATCAAATCGAGCTAAATAGCTCAGTTATGATCATTATTAATAATAAATCATGGCCACTGTTTCTTTTGTTTGCCAACAACCAGCATAGTTTATGGCTCTGCACAAACCTAACACACCATTTTATAGCATTTCAAAAAGTGCGTCCTCCTAAAATGATAATGTGTTAATAATCTATGCTGGGCTTTTTGGCAGGAATCAAAAAGCACAAACGACTTGAAATAACATCAGCTAAAAATTATTTATTCCCCATCCCTAGTTGCAGAGAAAACAGAGGTTTTCTTGGCTCAGTTACTTCTCAATAGACTTCTGGTTTCAATTAAAACTTTGAGTCTGAGAAGTTTACAAAAAAACAAAAAAAAGTTGAAGCCAATAAGAGATGGAAGAGGAGTCTCCATTCACTGACTGTTTCTACTTTTTTTTTGCCTATTTTTACATAACCCTTCTGAGCTAAGAGCACAGATTAAAGTACAAGTCCATTGTGTGGATGGTTTTTTTCTCCTTTCAGCTAAAAAACAAATGGAGATGAAAAAAGTTTCTCCTTTGAGTGGAAGGAGCTTCTGATGAGGGGTGTAATCTCAGCAAAGGCTGAGGAAGTGCAGAAAGCTGTGCATGAAACAGACACTTGCACATTTTCCCATAATCGTGTCCAATCCCTGGAAGTGTTCAAGGCCAGGCTGGATGGGGCTTGAAGCAACCTGGTCTAGGAGAAGGTATCCCTGCCTTGAGGGAAAACGGGGTTGGAACAAGATGAGCGTTAGCATCCCTTCCAACCAAAACATTCTGTGATTCCCTGATAGGATATCTTTTTTTGCTATCTGCGAGAAAGGGTCCACTTGTTTCCTCAGATTCATATTGTCACTGCCTGTCTCTAGACACCTGATAGTACCATTTCTGTAGCCTGCACCAAGTTAGTCCTGCACGCAGGGGCTTTCAAATCAGTAATTGTTCCCATTTGGGCCCATAATATTCCACACAGGACTGGATTTGCCAGCAACCCTTTCCTCCTGGAACAATTCCATCCATACCGGGAGGCTCAGATGCTCTCCCTGACAGCAGAGCACTGACCGGTTCTGCGTCTCCTCTCCTCACTCCTCTCCATCCTTTGCCGTGTGACAGACGGATGCAGAAGGACGGACACACGGCGGGTCCCCCCCACCCCAGAGCAGGGCCACCGCGGGCCGGCGGCTAATGAAACACCTCTGTATACCGGGGAACAGCCTGCCAGGCTCCCCTACCCTCCTCCCTCCATCGTCCTACTCCTCCCAGAGCCCGGCTGGGTTAGCCCGGCTCACGGCAGCCGCGGGGACACCGCCACCCCACGGCGCCGGAATGGGTGGGTACTCCCCTCGCATCTCCCCGTGCATCCCCCATGCGCGTCCCCCCCGCACGAAGCGCCTCGCATCACCCCTCCCGAGGCCGGGGGGACCTGCCCACGGCGGGGGTCCGAGCCGAGTGCTCCCTGTCTCCCCCCGCCTCGCCGGGTTGGGCTCCCGGCGGCCAAGTGCCCTTTGAGCATCAGGCGTCAGGCCCGGGATTATCGGGGCCGTTTATTTGAAGCGGAAACGAATCGGAAATCCTTCTCTCAACTGCCTTTCGGAGACATAAATACAGCAGGCAGGGGCAGCGCTGGGAGCGCCGTGCCCCGTGGGGCGGTGGGATGTTGGGATGCGAGCACACGGACACGCTCACACGGACACACACACACACACCCGTCCGCACCCGGGGCAACGAGGGCTGCGGGGGACCCATCTCCCGGTGCCCGCCGGGGGAACACGGCGAGGAAGGGGTGTGAGTGTGAGTGCGGGTGGGAGTGTGAGTGCGAGCGCGAGTGCCCGGCGCTGGGCAGGAGCCTTGCGCCAGGGCTGGGGTTGACAATAGCCGCCCGCGGCTGCGGGCTGCGCGTTGCCCCCTCTTCCCTAAACCACCCCCCAGCCCGATAATACCGGCGCTATTCAGCCTGTCCATAGCTGAACTTCACTTCCACCCGTGGTGGAGGCAAAAGGGGCCACCAGGGTCCCGGGGGCGGCAAACACCGGCTTATTAAGAACCATTATCCAGCCACCGAGCGTGGTGGCGGTGGTGGTGGGGCCGGGGGGTGTCCCGCTTCGCTAATTAGTAACCCCCACCCCCCCCCCTTGTCCTCCCGCTTCGTTGTTCCCCCGAATCGCCGCTTTTCGGGGCTGCGTGTCCTTTTCAATGTCAAAACACGCCGGGGCCACCCCGGGGCAGCGGCGCCCCCCGGTTCCCCCGCCGAGCGCGGCCGCGGAGCCCCGCGCACACACACGCTCACACTCACACACACACACACAGATCCCCATAAGGTTACAGTGTTGCTCTCTAGCTCCACTTAACCTGCAATTTACGAAGCGGGAGGGGGGGGGGGGTCGTGTCCCCCCCCAGTTTCCACAGGCGCGCACACACAGCTGCCACCTACACGTATAAACACACATAGGCTACCAAAGCGGGGGCCGGGAGAGGGGGTATAAGGCGGGGGTGGGGGTGGTAGTGGGGGAAATAAATACATTATGCAAACTCCTAAAAAAAATTCCAACCGCTTCCCAGCAGCACGGTGTTACACACACCACCGGTACCCCCCCACCCCA